>JABSTT010006097.1:0-15352 GCA_013339685.2 Hyalomma asiaticum | reverse complement strand
TCAACATAATTAAACTTTTACAAGGGGGAGCACCTCGCACGTGTATAGGAGGTGCGCGAATTCCTTCCATACTTGTACGGCCAACAACCGGCAATCGCACCCTCTGTTGTGTCCCGACACTCGAAGATCCAAGACGCCGTCTAGATCGCTGGGGCCTACGTATTCAAGAATACAACTACACAACCCGGCAACCTACACCACGATTCAAACGTTTTGCTTCGATTTGCAGCACGATACCGAGTTCTTGTCTCGACAGCCTGTAACGCCCAGACTCCAATAACGCATCGGCTAAAATATTCACGCTCTCCACCTTGCACAACATCGGCGACCAGCAAGAACGGAATGCAACATTGCTCTACCTCATCAGCTGCCTTGAACATCCATCGTTCCATTCCCGTCGCATGTGTCGCATTTTAAACGCCATCTTATACCGCCGAAATATGCGACCTGAAGTGCACGACCTGCTCTTAGTCGTTCCCTTCATCGGCGGGCGACTGTACTCGTGTAGCGCCATGATGTACCCACTGTTGGCCACCTGGGTGTTTTTAGAAAGTATGAACGTGTCAGGCGACGGTTTTTCTAGCGACACTCTACCGTTCCGTGGCACGTTATGCTGCTTGCTGCTTGCGAACCTCGCCGGCGTCGCAAAAACACCAGCTTTGCCTCCAGCTGGGTTCCTCCAGCCAAAGGAAATGCCCGCCTGCGCTTTATCGTGTTGGCAATGACCTGTTCAGCCAGTTCCTTACATCCATAAATAAAATTCCTTCAGTGCGATAAAAGTAAAGGTTGTGCTAGCCTTTAGTGTGTTCCCGTGAGCGACTTGCCCCGTACGCCACGCACTTTACTGAAATGTGTCAGTCTGACCCATGAAATTTGGCAGTTTGTCGATGAATGCGATATACGGCATTTCTCGCGAATGCTTTGCGTAGATTCATTCCCTTAGTACGTGGGATTGCCCGAATAGCATTGCTTACTTAGGGATTCGTATCTGCTGTGAGAGACCTTGCTTACTTCTTTAATTGATGCTTAATGAGGAAGACCTACTTCTGTTGCGGAAATCGGTGTAGCGACGATTTGTGGTGCCTCTACATCGTCCCTTCTCGCATCCAGCCAATGCACTTTTCACGTTGCTAATACAGAATTCTATTACCCCACTTCATCTGCAGGCCTGTTCTCATCCATCGCCTTCTCCTTCTCTTTATTTTGACGGCAATTCTAAGCCCACCTGTATCTATCACAACATTCTTTTAACAAATACTGCCAGTCATTTGCATTGCTATTTTGTGTTTCATAGTGCAAGTCCTATTCCTCTGTTCCGCTAAGTCTCAAGTTGACAATAGAGTTATTTTCGTTCAGAATATTCACTTTCGTTGAGAGAATAATCTGATGTACAGATATTAGGGGCGAAGCACCCTATGCGCACGGGCTGTCGGCTTCTCTTGTAGGCGTCTCGTTTCGTCGTAGTGATTGTAAAGCAAGCCATTATAAAACGATTCTGCACACTTTACAAGGGAAAGTAACCACGCTCGGAAATTCAAACAAAAAAAAAACGCGGCATGCAACGATCGGAGCTGGCACAAGCCTTATACCTTCACTACAACGCGTTACAAAGTTGATCAAAGTGGTGTCCGGTTAAAGCGCAGGTTAGTCTTAAATTAACATCACCTACCTCCCACTGCACTGTTGGTTCGACACGGTGGTACCACCATCCAGGAAATGTAGAGCTAAGTAGATTGTGCTATTAGGAGTGTCCCGTTGGGCCTATCATGGAGGCCGTACAGTAACGCACTGGGGTTGTCGGCGTCTGACGTCGTTGCCACGGCCACAGTAAAGCGAGCCCACTAGCAGTGACTGACGTTCCCTGTGGGATACACCGGTTAATCACCGCATGCTTCGCACTTTCCCAGGTTTCACTTTAGTGGGCTCTATCGTGTGTGTTGCATGGCGTAGAAACAAATACCGCGTCTTCCTGCGTGAAAGAGTTGTGCATGAGTGATGCATGCACGGTCATTGGAATCGCGGAACTCCTCGGTTCTGGTTTTTTTCGTCGATCACGGCTATACGGTAAACGACCACCGGCGCTCACGCAATATGCGTTCCTGTGCTATTTCTATGGTCGTCATTACCTGCCAGTGAACTGGACGCAATTGGTTCCATTGGTCAGCTAACACACATCGAATGGATGACACCCACTATTTTTCTTAACAATGCAATTTTGTAAACGAAAACTACAATGGAACATGAGGCAATATATAAAGCTACCCTCTGTGAAGATTTCTTAGCACTTGAAAAACATGGCCTTCCATTTATTCTAGTTGCTTGTTTAGGAAAGCTTTCTTGCAACTAAATGAAACAAATGTGTGAATAAACGAATATGTGGTCATTGACAAATTACCTTTTCGATGTCCAAGTACTGGTCATGGCCTCTCCTTCTGGCGCACAGAGCACTGCTTAATAAAATAGCGCACAGAATACTCTTGGAGGTTACTTGTTGCATCATATTGTTTAAGTGTAACAGCAGAATCTGAAATGCCAAAAGCAAACGGACGACGCTTCTCTTAATTGGCATGTAGGTGCGTTCTGCTCTATGCATTTCTTAGAGACTTTAGATTTTCGTCTAGTGGCTAAGGTACTCGGCTGCTGATCCGAGGGTCGCGGGATCGAATCCCGGCCGCGGCTGCTGCATTTCGATGGAGGCGAAATGTTGAGGCCCGTGTGCTGTGCGATGTCAGTGCACGTTAAAGAACCCCAGGTGGTCGAAATTTCCGGAGCCCTCCACTACGGCGTCTCTCATAATCAGAACTGGTTTTGGGACGTAAAACCCCACAAAACAACAACTTTAGATTTTATGACGTCAGTATATGAACGCATATTCATGCTTGTGCATATTTACGTACAAAAGGTTGGCAAACGATGCCGTAATCCTCACTTAAATTTGAATTGCGCTAGCCACCAGCGCTAGGTGGAATTTTTTGGACTGCGATGTCATTTAGGCGAATTTTAAGTGGATTTGCTTACAGAGGCATATCTAACGCGGCTATAAGCCTCACATCACAATTTGTTTGTTAATCGCGGGTTGCACATATTTACAATGCGGTGGGCGCGGGCTTCCATTCAGGAAGTTTTCTTCAATAATTTGATATTTCCCTAGTTATCCCTGCACTACCCTTATGACCAACCTCGTTCAAATATAAGGGAAGTTATCTATATGATTTTATAACGAGAGTTGTGTTCTGTCGTTTCGTAACAACCGCCCTTCTGAAGTTGATAGGAGCGGCAGTACCCAACAGTGCCGGGGATGGTGCCGCACCAGAACAATCACTGTGCCGTGACGTGTGTCGCTGCCCACAGAAATGCCTGCAGGCTTCATTTACGGGGGCGCATCGCATGCCCTAGTGCATGCTGCGGTCTACTTACACTGGTTGCCATGGATGACGCACACGTTTTACACACAGAAGTACTAATTGCACGAGCACTCTGGTGCCCCTAGCCCTCACATACCAACCCGTGCGTCACATAACTCCTCAACCTCCTATTCAAAACCTACTCCCTAATACTACTAGCTCGCGCTTTTACTCATGCGCAGTCACGTTACAAGCACTAATTCCAACCTATAAGTGCATCCACGATTAAGATTAACGATAAGTGTGGTTCGGTCAGAGAAAAAAAAGCGCTATTTTCTGCAGCCCATGCCGGGAGCACAGCTCAGCGTCAGTGGGCGTAAGGGAAAGGGAATGAGAGAAATGGAAGGAAGAAGAAAAATTTTGCGGAGGGCTCAGGATATTTTGACCACCTGTGCTTCTTAACGTGTGCTTTCAGCCCACAGTACACAGGCCTCTGGCACTTTCCCAGGCAGCACGCCAACACAGGACTGATGTAGGCGTGAAGTCGGCCAAAGTCGGCAGCGATATCGGGCCTAAGCCGGCAAATCGCGCTCGCGCTACTTTCACCCATCTGCCCGATGACAGCCAGCCACAATGGCTCCACTGTGGCGAAGCCACCAGGGGTCGAACTTGGCCAGCCAGAGTGGGCGAAATTTGGCCAGCCAGCGTGGGCGAAATTTGGCCAGCCAGCGTGGGCGAAATTTGGCCAGCCAGAATGGGTCGGATTTGGCTAGGTAGCATTGGCTGATTTTGCGGGCATTCAGGCTTTTTTGGCGTGTTGTCGGCCACGCCGACATCGGGAAACCCCTTGCGCGACCGTTCACAGCCGCTATGGTGTTTGTAGCGTTTACCCCACGTGTGTCGTGCCGGTTGGATTGCAAAAATTTTTATTTTTGTGTTTTCACATTTCCGAAGCGCTATGAAGGCATTTTCTAAGGACCAACAGTAGATTGTGCAAATGTGCCTCTCATGCATACGCGAAAATTTATTAACACAGTAATAAGTGGGGCTAAGTGGATCCTCTGTACTTTCTATTACTGCATTCTAAACAAAACAAATAACACAACAAGAGATGTTTATAGGCAAAAGCACTATTTCATTTAATTCGTGAACTCTGCATTGATAATATGCTATTCTCGTGTTGCACCGTCGTAGTGGAAAAGCTTCGGCAAGGGTGGAACCTGCGTGAAAAGGCGTGAATAGTTAGCACAGCTGTGGAGCACATCAGCACTATACTATAATTGTACGCAATTTATGTGCGACTCATGAACAAACGCGGAAATTCAAGAAATGTCGTAAACATCTCATAATCGGGCACTACTTTCGAAAATAACAAAAGAAAGTTGTCCTTTTACTATAAAATGAATCTATGTTCAATATTCAACCCCCAGATCTTGGCTTTGTGTCACTTTAGATACCCAAGGGAAAAAGAATAGAAACACGAGTAAAGGTTCTGTTGCAAAGCAATTTTAAAAGTGGCACATTAGTTGAAATAGGTGCATTTTGCATTATAATAAATTTCATATTTTTGGCATGCATCGGAAAGGAAAACATGTAGACGTGAGCTAATACGACACACACCAAGGATGGGGTCTTTAGGCAAAACTGTCCTTAAATGATAGGTGCAAGGCGCATTCTGAGCGGATATTAGAGGAAGAACATATTTTCAAGGCTACTTTAAAAATGCCATCGCGTGCCGAACTGCCACACGCGTCCAACACCAAGGAGCGCGTGTTCGGTATCACGTTACCTTTAAAAATACGGGCAAGAAAAAGATGTTACGAGAACTGCAAGTCACCACACAATGGGGGTTTGATGCAAGCACAGGATTAACTATATGAAGTAAAATTGCTTTGGGACAATGTGCGTAGGCTCTTTATTCGAAAATATAGAGCCTACGCTCCTCACGACACAAATAATGTATAAAGGTGCAACCGGTGGTTTAACATCGCAACAAAAAGTGTCAGGCCCCATCCTGAAAACTGGTCAGCAACTTACCGAATTTCGGCAGCCGCTGCGCACTCTTGAGCTGTGTGTCAGCAATACAAATTCAGCGACGTCACTGTAGCCTCACCAAAAGGTGCAGGCTTGTGTTCATATACAACCGATGTCACAGTTGTGATGGGCATTGTCTTAGGAGGTACACTGGCCAAAGAATCGCGCAATCAACTTGATGATCGATAAATGCGGTACATGCGCCGATACACATAGGGAGACTGCGTGCAGCCGTTGAAACTCATTCGTACACCTTCCATGTCGGTAGCACTGCAGCCGCGACGAGAGAGCGCAGAAAGTTCCTCGAAAACTGCGCGGTCTCCCGCTCCGAAGGGCCACCACTGCCACCGAAAGCAGGTTCAGAACGACATTCTTTGCAAACTGTAAGTGCGCACAATGGACGTGCAGGGAGGGGTCCGTGACGAGGATGGTCAGTTCGGGAAGCGACGCGCCTCCCCCCCCCCCTTCACGTACTTTATTTTTATTTTTAGTTTCTGCTAGCTTAGCATAGGTTGCTTCTAGGCAGAATATGCGCGTTTTTCTTTCTTTTTTTTTGTGGTTGTCGCAAAGCGTGGAAGACAGCGTTTCTGCTGGGCAAAAGCACAATGGCGGGGACACCCGCCGGGACTGCATTTGTTAAGTGCAGCCTGGTGCAGCTTATGGAGTATGCTTGTATGCATGTGTTCTCTTGCTTGCTACCTGTAGCATAGGATTTCGCAGAGTCTGAACCACCCACTCTAGCTAAAAACGCGATCGAAATGCTGCACTGCACGTAACAAACGTAGCGAGGGCGCGCGGCGTCCGCCATTGTGAATTTCTGTAAGTTTCTGCAGCGCAGGAAAACACGTGCTCCCTTCCCGCGCGACAAGAAATATTGCGCTGAACCTCTACTCGTGCCCTTATTTTACCTTTTTCGTTATAAATAAATTAGTTCTTAAGTACTAGAAAACGCAGATGTGGGATTCTATCGACGCCATAGTGTCATATGAACGTCAGAGACAAATCCTACACTCGCTGCACAGAGCATGCAGTCAAGCTCGATATATTCGGCTCATCTAACTAGTACAACGTAACCGCGATGGCCGATGTGTAAAAGAATTCGATATGTATGGAAAGAACGCACTAACGGTCGTTCACAAAAAAGCAAAGAAATAAAGATAGAAGGAATTATACGCAATGCCATGGACATATTAAGGAATTATTAGCCTATTGTATCTGTGTATTAGTAGAGAGCATGGAGGTGGAAAAGGGAGGTATAAGTTTACCAGACGAGTAGACAATTATTTTCTGTTGCTGAGCTTATGCGAGCTGCGATACATGCGTTGCGGAGCTGCTTTTGAAAGGAGTGCACTAGTTTTGCGGACGCACTGATGAAATGTAGTGGAGGGGCACGTGGTCAACAACAGCTTGACTTAGGACAGTTGGTTTATACTGTGACCCTGCACAAACATATGAAGAAACTAGGGAACAGAAGAGAGCTTTGATTTTCAACAGATTTTTTTTTCAGTGCATGCTTGCTGTTGTTATATACCATAAAATACGCGCATCGCCTGCGCAAGAACACTTTGTGATCACATACACTCCAGTAGAACTCACCAGAAAAGCTCTCTATATATCAATTATACGTGTGTGCATTTGTTTGCCACCTTTGAGATGAAAAATGCTTGACATATGACTGCTTTGTATTTTTCGTTTTTGCCTTTTTCACAAATGTCGTGGTCTTGACAAGAGCACTTCATTTGAATTTTCAACGCAAAAGGATCTATGTATTTCATGGTGTATAAAAACAGCTAACATCCTCTGATTATAAAATGAGCACTAGATCTGTTTTGTCCCCTCGCTGTCACGCTCTTAGCTCCGTATACCCTTCTTTTGCATAGGCTGCTAAATGTCAGTAGGATAACGCCGGTTGCGAGAGTTTATTTTTGCTTCAGAGCACCATAATGTCTGCGCTAGACCTTTTTTGTCCACTCGCTGTTGCGCTGTTACCTCCGTATGTCCTTTCCGTCCATAGGTTGCTAAATGTCAGTCGTATATAGCGCCGCTTCCGACTGTTTATCTTTGTTTGAACATATGAATGGTGGTTGTGCCCATCAATGTAAGCACGAACAATTTCTATGAATTTAAATTTTCTGACATGCGCGCTGTCAGATATTTTTCCACCATGCTTGTCGATCCTTCTGGCTAATGTTAACTGTTGCGCCAGCGTGTTTCGCAAAGTTCCCGCAAAACAGCCTATAGATGTATATATGAATAGTTTGTATGCATGTTTTTTGTGTGCCCTGCTTATTAAAAACAATGCGCGCGAACATAATGTCATATATGCTGCTCAAAACGCACGTTCCGGCCCTGAAACGCGTATACATGAATATATGAAGCTCAACATCTGATTCTTACGTCGAATCTCTCAAGTGAATTTTGGTAATGCTTGTCTCGATCGGATCTCTATTGTTATATACAGCAGGCTTCCAAAGAGGCCCGGCCGATATCAACCATGAAAGGCTGCGGCGTAGTCGACGTCGCCTCCAGGACAGGAGAAATGACTCAATGTTTCCTGTGAAATAATCTTCCTGGGCCACTATCGCGCCAAATTCGCCTTTCCTCAGGCGATTCTGATGAGCGGCAAAATCTGCGCCACATTTGCCGGAAAAAGTTGTCGGCTAGCCGACGGTGGCTTTAAGGTGGCATACTTGGCACTGTGTTGCCGAGAAACGGCGTCGGCCAGCCCGTATTGTCTGTAGAAAGGCAAAATCGGCGCCATAGTTGCCGTTGAAAGCCATCGCCTTAGCCGATGTCGGCAGTAACGCGGCATAAGCGGCCCCATGTTGCCGATTACAGTCGACGGCCTGCCGATATCGGCGGGGCAGCGGCTATAGTAGCCCGACGTTGCCAGTCATTGACGTCGGCGTGGCCGATACTGGCTCGCTGTCAGCAACATTAGGCCGTGGATGGGCCGAACTTTGCCGCCATAAAACCAATATCGGCCCTACGTTGCGTGCTGCCTGGGTTCCCTTCCACCATGACCAGGGGCAAGCCCGCGTTTTTTGGGGTTAGCAGCCGAGAACCATCAGAATAACACCACCGCCGCGGACGGCTCACTATTATAGGTGACCAGTGCATATGATAATGAAGTTCACTCTCACTTGCACAATGTTCGCGTCCATACTAACCTGGTCATTGTCCAAAAGGAGTACTGCGGATTTCTGCTCATACCAAGTGATTTACTCCGGCGCTCGCTGAAGTGCTGACTCCAAGGTTGACTCCCAGTTAATGTAGCTTGCAGCAACAAAAGGAATGCAAGTTGCACAAAAACGGTATCTATGTAACTGAAGTTATCCATATCCAAGTGTTCAAATTAATCACGTGGTGGACAGAGAAAACGAGGTGAATTTAATTGCAAGTGTGAAAATTTACCCAGCCTACGTTCGCTTCTTGCGTGATATAGTAGGAGGGGGAAAGAACACATACGCCGCTGACAAGCAACCAAGGGATCTCTTCATTACAACATCAAATTATCAATATAAGCACAGTGTCCCCACAACAATGACTATCAACAGATAAGTGCGATTTTTAAAGATCATAAATGCCCTCCCTACATTTTAGCTCAATGTTTTCAAGATGCACTGGTGTCCGCGAACGCACAGTTCTCCTATTTGAGATTAAGCAAATCACATTGCGCGGCCCCTTGCCCAGGTAGAAGCAGCTGACTATCCACGTGCTGGGCGAACGCACCTAACTATGGCAGAAGATAGCGTAGGCCCAAAAAGCCTCAGTGCACCCGGACATGCACGTAACAACAGTATTTGTAGAGCTCAGACGGAGTGAGATAAAAAAATTACAGCATATCCACGGAGTCAATGATGATGAGTGGGCGAAGCTCGGGAGGTTCATCGTAGATCGTGCCGAGTTCCGGATTAATTTAGTTAACGCGCACGCTACGAATCATCATGGTTCAACTATGCACAAGTGAAATCTCCCACCGGCACTTCATTGCAAGTCAAGGTCCAGTGCATATATATATATATATATATATATATATATATATATATATATATATATATGGGTTGCCAGTGAACGCTTCTCCAACGCGAGCAGTCGGTATTTCTCAATCAAGAAACTCGCTAGGAGACGCTGCCTGCGCCAACATTGTCTCTCGCGGGTGAAGGCGCGTTCTCCTTCTTTGCGAGCTGGTAGCGTTCCTCTAAGAAAGAGCGTTTCCATAGCCAACGCGCGCCTTTCGCTCTCTCTCTCACGCAAGACAGCAGAGGCACGCGCCGGGAGAGAGAGAGAGGTACGTGCCTGGAAGCACGCGCCGAGGGCGAGCGTGTGCCTGAATGCCTGAATTCAAGTAAGCTATACTGCTATACCTGCAATTGTCATCCGCGGTGGTGTAGTGGTTACGGTACTCGGCTGCCACCCAAAAAACGCGGGATCGATCCCGGCCGCGGCGGTCGCATTTTCGATGGAGGCGAAAATGCCAGAGGCCCGTGTACTGTGCGTTGCCAGTGCACGTTAAAGAACCCCAGGTGGTCTAAATTTCCGGAGCCCTCCACTACGGCCTCTCTCTCCTCTCTATCTCTTTCACTCCCTTCTTCCCACCCCCACGGACGTTTAGCCGTGCTCCCAACATGGGCTGCAGAAATTAGCGTCCTTTCCTAACCGAACCACAATCATCATCATCATACCTGCGATCGTTAGCGGTTCGTCGGGATGGTTTTTTGATTACAACGACGGACACGACAGAACCCTTGGCTGGTAGAGGTACAAAGCTTCGCTTTAAAAACCTTCGGCCATCGGGGAACTGCACCTAAGACTTCTCCGGAGCGCCATGCGCTACGCGCTCGGCCCCCGCGAATATGTCCTTCTACCTTCTTTATCTTTAGGTGGTTGCAGTGTTACACCAAACACCGAAAAAGAAGACGCACAGGACACCTGCGCCTTCTTTGTCCGTGTTTCGTGTAACCCTGCACCCACCTTAAGATGAACCATTACCAAGTATCTCAAGTCTCAATTCTAACAGTGCCTTCTTTGTCAGGGAGTTTTGGCGGCGCATCTCTGTCATATGGCGCAAGACGACGAGAGAGGCCGCGCAGTAACGCAAGTAAGCTGCACTTTCTACCAAGAGGTGTCATTACAGTTGTGCGGCTGGGCGAATGACGACCACTGCAAGTGGAAGAGAGCGCCATGAGAACAGGGCTTGGCATCGCTATGGCGTTGAACTGTTTAGCTAAAGCTTAGCGGTCCCATAATTTTTCATCATAGG
Source organism: Hyalomma asiaticum (assembly GCA_013339685.2). NCBI lineage: Eukaryota > Metazoa > Arthropoda > Arachnida > Ixodida > Ixodidae > Hyalomma > Hyalomma asiaticum. The sequence goes on along the minus strand of JABSTT010006097.1, from coordinate 4,711 downwards.
TATGTTTCCTAAGAGAATTCCGCTGTGGAATGAGAACTTCGTATTCATATGTCTGTGCAATGACAACATTGGTGGTCATCGTCTCTTTAATACAGCGATGAGTGTCTTCTATTATACGGCACATTTTCTTTTATATAACGGTTAAAATTCCCGCAAGTAAATTTTCTTTTATGATAAAAATTTATCTGTGTCCATTTACCTGACGAAATTACACTGGTGGCGGCGTTTTCGGACAAGGCTGACGTGATGATGAGGCTCTCTTGGGTTTGCAGCACCGTCGTCGACGAGATCTTCTTCGTTGAACTGACGCGGCCGCTTCCAGGAGAGACGAGTGGTCTCTAACAATTTTTTTAGAGTGGCCCTCTTCTTTAAATAATAGGGCAGTCCTTGGACGACGCATCATGAGGCCCATCACAATTTGCCCACTTATGAGTACTGAAATATCTTCATTGACATCTAAGACATGTTTACTGTATGCTGTATACCGCTCAGCGTCACGACTATGTTTAAAATTCTGTGCTCTAAAGAGATAAACGGATATTCCAAACCGATGAGTATTTAATGCAAGAATTGCAAATACAACCATAATATTCCCTAAACTGGCTTGAATAGAGCTAGTGTGTAGCACTTGGTGTAGCGAATGGGAACCCTTGGTTCAATGGCTCACACCAACATCACCTCAGCTTCAAAGAACTGTCTGGTGGTCTTTCGACGCCTCACCAGAGAGGTCGCTGAGGCTGTTTGTATTCGTTTTAACGGTTCCTCGTGTGTTAGTCAGTCATCCTTAACTGTTGATCTCTGTGAGACAGCCTTGACTGTGAACTTGCGTGCTCTTTTTTTTTGTACTTATGTGGGTTCTGGTTTCAACAGTGCTTTGTCTGTTTCTTTGTTTTCCCGCTTATCTATGTTTGGTCAAAAGTTCTGGCCTGGATGATGTAGAGTTTGTTACGTGTCCTAGCGTGGTTACGCGTTTCTTGTGAATTGTGATGATTTATATTTGCGTTTATTCTGTTATATAACATTTAGTTTGAAGTTAGCTCTCGTCTTCTTTGGTTCTTCCTTGCTTTCTCTTTACGCTTTACACTTCTTTCCAGCATTAGCTCGTATAAACTTGCCAACATTTCAGTACTAAAATGCCTATTGACCTATGCATCATATATTTACTGGGTTGGTGCGCGAAAACGATTTCTAAACTTCGGGAAAAGAAACAGGAAGAAGAAAGGGACAGCGAAGCGCCAACTACCAACCGTTTAATGGCAGACTCACACGACGCATGAAGAGAAGACATTTTTCCGTTTTCGCAGACAGGATGGGTGACGCGCAGAATATCCTTCTGAACCCGCAAGGTGGAGTTACGTTTATGAAAGTGAAATTAGCATCCGCCCGTTTTTTAGCACCAGGCTACAAGGAAAATCAGAAAGATATCTTAGAAGCACTTCTTTTCTGAGAAAGCCGAGTGAATGTTCCTGTAGCCTTGTGCTATAAAACGGGTGGATGCTAATTTCCCGTTTATATCCTTCTGATACCGCATATGTCTGAGGAATTCAAAGTGATAGACGCGTGAGAAACACAATAAGATCTGTTTTCTTTAACATGATACGCTTCGCATTAATACGGTACTCTGATAATAGGGACGCTGAACAATGACAGGGTGAAGGAGCATGCCAACAGGTTTGGGAATGATGATGGAGCACACCTTCCTGTGCGCTGCAAAACCTACCATTGTGCGCAAGCGTCGAATCTTGGCAACAGTAAGAACCAAACTGTCAGAGAATTCTTGGAGGCGTACCATATTGAAACGAAAGCTTCTAATTGTGTTAATGAAGCGTCTATCACTTTGTATTCTTCAGAAATGTGTCTTATCCGAAGGATGTTGTCATGGCGATATCATTCTGTCCACTACCGTGGCTCTACGCAGACGCATGAATATGTTCTTTTCATGTGCCGTTTCAGCTCGCCATTAAAGACTGCGTAGTTGGCACTTTGCTGTCTATCTGTTCTTTCTGTCCCTTTCCGTACTGGACCTCAACCCAGTAGGGAGTAGACCGAATAGTTGAGTGAAAAAAAAAACGTCGCCTTACCAGACACGTAGAATGGACTCTGGCACCCAAAGGCTAGTTGGTCGTCGGCCACTTCTTGAAATTGTGCACAAAAGTTCTCTTAAATAAAATCAACTCTACAGCTCGCCAATTCGCAAACAGTTGCCGGTGGTCGCTGGCGTTTTCTTGCGGAGTCCGGCAGATATGAATTATACCTTGATGTTTCAAGACCCTGTAATTGTTTGTTCCCTGGAATATCAGGAACGCAAATGGCAAACTCCACAACGGAGTTGATGGTAGACAAACGCCACGACCGCGGTGAGTGTTGATGACATGGGCCGCCACAGTGCTTTTATTCGCAAGTGGCGCGCGCAGCAAATCAGTAAGCATTCAGAAAGGTCAACCTTTCAATAATCAACTGCAAAAAAAATATATCGCTCGCGTCTCGTACTGATAATTCCGTCAGAGAGCAAACCTGCGGCTTTTTCTAAGAACCAACTAACGATACAAAAACTTTCAAAACTTCACCGCCCGTACCGAAGAAACACTTGTGTTAGAAGAATCAACATCGAAGAGAAGCAAGTGCGACAGATCGGAAGCGTACATATGTGGCGTTGTTAAGACACTTGACTTTTCTGCGGGGAGAGAAGGGGGGAGGGGGGCAGGCTTGGAATAGGATAATTGTTTAGGGGCTTCAGATGAATAATCGTACCTGCTAAACTACACATTTAAAAGGCACAGGCGGTATGCTCCAACTGTTGTTTAATAAAGAAACGAGCGAAATTAAATACGCTGCACAACACCAGCATAGCTTACTATTCAGGAAAGAGTCACCTGCATCCCACCCCACAGGTCCGCTTGTCGTGTCATCATACGTGGAATAATTGATGCGCTTGTGCATGCATTTTTTCTTGCTTTTACTGATGATTGTTCTTTATACATCTTGCTGGTTTATATGCAAGCACAACCTAAATTATTACTATGCGTAGTTACTTTACTTTTGTACATGTATGCATTTTTTGTATTTCTGTAGTTCTGTGAGTGTTTTACTGCGTGTTCTGCTGTTACCGGCGCCTATGCTGGATGCATATGGGGCATGAGGACTTAGTCACGAGGTTAGACTCTTTGATTATTATTATTATTATTATTATTATTATTATTATTATTATTATTATTATTATTATTATTATTAAGCAAAATAAGCAACGGCCCCCATCGCAAGCAAGCTCCACTGCTGAAGCTTGAGCGCATGTTGCGTAGATTTCATGCCCATCATAAACGAAAAGGCAACCAAATAATGATTCATGCGAGTTCACGTTCACCAACCACGAGAAACTTAGGCGGCACACCTTGTAGGCGAGGGATCAGCAGAAAGTTTGTCCACCTGGGGTTCTTCAGCGTTCCCCTTGTCTCATGTAGTGGTGCTCTTATTATTATTCTTTTTTTTTTGCTTTTGGTTCCGTCGAAATGTAGCCGCTTTAGGTGCAATTTTCTTCCGTGCAATGCTACTTCGCAAGGCAACTCCTAGCCGCTGACCTAACACAGCGGTTTACACCCAATGCAAAGGATACCTCGTGGAATAAAAAGCGCCGGCATAAAGAGGAAGCATAAAACGAAAATATAAAATCCAGCCGACATGGCGTCGTAACCCGTCTAATACATGTTCTAACTCAACTGATCGAGCAAGAAACAAATAGCTAAAAACTTCAAAGTCAAGCGGCACGTCAGTTTTCCCATATCTGGTCGCAAAATCAACAAGAAAATAAGAATACTCCAAGAGCAAGGCGATGGCGTGCACAGGCAATAAATTTTAGTGTTTTTCTTAACGTATTTATTCATTTATACATTTTTTCGTTTCTCTTTCATACACACTTTCGTTAATTTTAACAGGAAATAGGAGTCATTGCAGCTCGCAATACTCAGACCTCCCACGCGTCACGTATGGCGTGTTAAGATGCTTGGCTTCGGAGGTTTTGGCACCTGCTTCGATCCCCAGCACTGGCAAGAAATTTTATTCCGTCGTTTTCTTGTTCGATAAAAAATATAAGACATTCGCATCGCATGAGACAATGCCACCTAGAAGTTTAAGGCTTCTACACGCTTCAGTGGTACCAACCTATTGCCAAAACTTTGGACGGCCGGCGTCGGCTGCCGCTTGGATTTCCCACACAGTTCAGCCTCCTGATCGCAGTGCCACGAAAACTTTCTTTATTTGTGAGTCCTGTAGTCCTTGTAAGAAGCATGGGTTTTAATTCCGTCCTCATTTTTTACTGTGCACTTTTAGCGTTCAACAGACATTTACTAATTCCGCCATTTATTAATGCGAAGATTTATTAATCTACCATACTAATATTTTTCATTTAAATTGAAAAATTCAAGGGGCTTCCACAAGTTCAATCTTATTTTCAGGAGACACAGTTTAGAATGAAGGTGTGAATCCAGGCTGTTTCACCGCTAAGTTATGTATTATTACATGTTAAGGGGGCTTCAAATCCGCTCAGCAAGCGCAATAAAATATAACATATTGACGCGTACGCGTGCGTTCTATGAAGGCACGAAGACGACGACGATTGGCGTTTTCAGTGAACTCCGGATAGTGGGGTTAGGGGTAAATTGGACTCCGAAGAAGACGAAAAGAGTTTTCTGTTGTAGTGGCGTCAACACGCTGTTTT
>JABSTT010006095.1:0-14115 GCA_013339685.2 Hyalomma asiaticum | reverse complement strand
CCGGCTACAAGATTCTGTGCCACTGCGTTTCCGTTTAATACAAAAATAAATGTTCGTGTAGTTTTTCCGGTAGAATGCTGTGACACAGCACACATCCAACATGTAAATCGCGTTTGAACTAGTGGGAGAAAAGGCGGACAAAAAAAATTCTGACAGACCCAACCACTTCGCGAGCTTTAGACTTTTATTGTGAATGTTTTGACCAGTCTTTCGTCTGGGACGAGGGCGTCTCACAACGCAGGCGGTGAACTGAATGTTTATGTTTAATGTCCTAACATGCCTTGAAAGTTCCTATTAGAGCGATGGGCAACATGGGGAAACCACTTCGTATCTATGGAAACGCTTTTCTATAGCGCTCGCTTCTTGTTGGCATTATACAGTACGTATGCAGAATATTATGTTTGGAAGCGCACTGAAGTATATTGTTATGAACGCTGGCGGCTCCCTACTGAAAACGACACGTCCCGTATTATAATAATTTCATATTTTCCCTACAAGGTCCGTAAACGTTCTAGATATTTGCCGTATAATTATTAATATTCCTACAGGAGTCTCTTAGAAACATATGGATTTATTGAAAACATCATAGCGAACGTTTCAGGAGGGCTTCTTGGTCTGTGCTCTAGTCTAGCTTGGTCTGTGCTCTCCTTGCCAGTTCTTGTTTCCTATATAGTCTACATGCGTCGGTGTGCGAGCTGTTAGGGGCGTCTCTCTCACTCTTCAGCGGAACGAAAGAAAAGGCAAGTCATGACCAATGCGCAATAATCATGTGAAATATTACTATTTTTCTAGAAAAGCAATTACGCTTGCTTTCCCACGGATGGTGGACTGGTCGCCGGCTTGGAGAGTCTTTTGTGCAGTGCAGTGCAGTGCAGTTCTGTGCTATTGTTAATCCAGGTTGGGGCCAACTTTCATGGCTGCCTCAAACCATCATTTTTCGACCTGACCAGACTGCGCCGGCGGTTGCCTCCAAATGTCGGCTGATGATGGAATTGTCACAACAATCCTATAAACCTGTCTCCTTTTGTACAATTCCGTCTCAACGACTCCGATTCCGGCAGCTGTTACTATTGCTTGAGTCTTATTTGCCCTTTTTTTTTCAAGCATTATTTGCCTAGTTTTTTCAAGCACGCCAAGCACGGAGGAAGAAGAAGGAAGACGGGACGCAATAATTTAAAATCAAAACGTAATCATCAAATAACTCTTGGCCAATCCCCCCTGGTGGGTAAATGCCGTAGTTCTTTAGGAGGAGCATCATCATCATCATCATCATCATCATCATCACAGTTCTATCTTGCTCCTTCATCGTTCGTGTTAGTGTGCGCAAATACTTGAAAATTGTTGTTGTTGTTACCCTACCTATCCTTGTTAGTTCGTCATCAGCGGCCGTATTTAATTTGTTAATCACTTACAAATTTGTTGAAGGTATTTCCGCCGGGGCAATTATTAGAGCTTCGTGTAATGGCCTCCTTATCTTTATTATACGCACTGCTCTTTTTTTTCAAGAATATTTAGAATTAGGTGTATTTCCGGACACAGAGTATTAATGACAAATTCAAAGACCAATTTCTCTCCATTATAACAAATTTTGATGGGACCCCACTTTATAGCCATGTGACTGCAGATGACGCTCATTAATTTTTCTTAAAGTTTCATGCAAGCGTTTCTATATAGGGTTAGAAAAATTCCGAGAAAAGCCATTAAACCATAAATGACGCCTCTTATCTTTAAAGTGACTCACAAGAAGAACAACCACCTCCATAAGATCTTTGGCGAGTCGTGAACCCCTTTACTTTAAAGCTTTCAAATATTTCGCAATAAATTAAGGGTCACAATGAGAAAATTAAAGGTCGAACATCCATTGCGCTCAGTTCAAGGGATGAATGACCAAAAAGTTATTTCGAATACATTAACGCGTTGATGAATTCAGAACGATTCCATTCACTTGTTTCTATTACAGTTGAGGGTGTTCACTATGCCTGTTTTGCTTCTGCTTCGCGACCTGTGACTGCAGGGTCCGCTTGACGGCGCGCCCGCTTCGCTTCTGCTTCGCTGGCCCGTAGCTCCGGGTTTGCGACGGCAATCCCTCTTTGCTTGTGCTTCGCTGGCCCGCAGCTCCGGGTTTGCTTGACGCGATCCCTCTTTGCTTGAAATTCGCTGGCCCGTAGCTCTGGGTTTGCTTGACGCGATCGCTCTTTGCTTGAACTTCGCTGGCCCGCAGCTCTGGGTTTGCTTGACGGCGAGCCCTCTTCGATTCTGCTTCGCTGGCCCACAGCTCCGGGTTTGCTTGACGGCGAGCCCTCTTCGCTTCGGCCTCCCGGGCTGTCACCGCAGGGTCTTGGCGGCGAGCCCGAGCTGCTGCTAGGTTGCGAGCCCGCCGCGCTGCTGCCTTGGCTTGTGCGGTGTTCATGCGGCAGAGCGTTAACGAAGTGTGTTCACTGCGTGAGCTACCGGCGAAGAGAAAGGAAGCGATTGTTCTGAAAGTGATGTGCGTCGCCTTGAGCGGCGCCGTCTAGTGAGCATTCTTGAAATCTCCGGAAATCCGGCGCCTTGAGCGGCGTGCACACGCCACCGCCGTCGCCGCCGCCACCGGACAAGGCGCGAGCATAAGAGGCTTGCCGAGCAAGCTGCTAAAACATACAGGTATGAAGCGCAAAACAGACACAACGAGAAAACGTTTTCATGCACTGAAAATGGAACACACATACTCGCGTTCCATGACGAAAGGCGCCAGGCGCTCTACCGACTGCGCCACTCACGCCACACGCCTAAAACGACATGCACCCGCCATATTTTCGCTATTATCAGTGTCTCTCCCTCTCCCTCGACGCGCTTCTTTGCTCCTCGAGCTTGCCTCTCGACATTTTCTGTCAGGGGTGGCGCCGCCATCTAGGGGACATGAAGCGAAGTTATCTGCCAGCTGCTACTTGGCGTTGAATTTTCAATGCAGCGAAAGTGGGCATGTATGGTTATTGCTGTCGCACGGCATTTACCATGCACTGTGTCCAGCTGTTACCCAATCTACCACAGCTACCACAGGGGTTCGGCCATGGTCCTGGGCGTCAGTTGCCCGGGTGGAGGAGACATGGCACCACGTGTCGACGTGGGTGCGCCCACGTCAAAAGGTGCCATACCAGCTAAACACCGATAGCAGTGTGCAAGTTCATCCCGATGTACAATAAACATACATACATACTGTTTTTCTAAAGATACATTTCGCTTTCGTGTTTCACCGATCCCTGTGACAAAGGGATCAACCACATATTTTTTCGTAAATTTGTTTCTTTTCGTTGTCCTGTGGCTATCCCTAAACTTGAATGTTTCATGAGGTTGTTTTTTATCTGCTGCAATAATTTATTTTTACGCTGAGATTTTTTTATATTAGGGTACATTGCAAGGGAGCAATGTGCCCTAAAAAGGGGAAAAAATCTCAGAACGATATAGCAGCATAAAAATAAATTATTTGTATGTGTCCGCACAGCAGCACTTATGTATACGTGGGGGAAGGAAGCACCGTGAAGCCGCATTTAAGCGGATTTTATTTCGTTCTCATCAGCCGTGCATTTGTGTTTTGTATATCCATGTCTGCAATGAAGACTCAGATATAGCCGTAACAAAATCACAGGCCTTCACTGTGCCGGACACTCTGAATTCGTCATAGGTCAAATTCAACCTGGTCTTCTGCCTACGTGGTATTGTTACAATTCTTAAGTGACCTTGAAGCTTGTATATAACCGAACAAATAGCACATAGATGTCAAGTTGAAAATACTGCACGGGCACCACTGCGGAACCAGGAGTTACGTCCCTGTCTTTCTGTTCATCTTTCGGCTTCGGCAGTGCGACACTACTCCAATGCCGAAGGAGCGACCTCGTACGAAGGTATGGTGAGGGAGGAACTGTGGGAACGCAAGGCGTCAAACGAACAAAGCAAGTAACGTTTGTTTTCAATAAAGTCAACAGGGCATCCTTACGCGTAAAATTGTCTAGCCCAAGTATCATGCTGTATAGGCCGGAATACCATGGCACGAACTTTTGCAGAAGTCGAACTCTACGTTACGCCGATCACATAGTGACGAGAAATCAAGGGGAAAACTGAAGAGCTGCGTGGTGGTTGCAGCAGAGTAACTTTTGTTCAATCTGAGAAACATTGAGGCGAACACATGCCACATGGCAAACCTGAACAGCCACGGAAAGCACAGGGCGAGAATACGCACAAGGTGGCTTTGGATGACTCGCATGTAGAGTGTCCAGAGGCAAAGGTGACCCTGACTGATTGATATCTGGTGTTTTAGGCCCCAAAACAACTGGAGCACCTGTCAGCGACACCTCCGAAGCCTCGACACAACGTACGGCACCCTGCCACCTGCAGTGCATGAGTGGTTGGCCAGCCTTACTGGGCCACCGCGCCCTCGTGTACCTCGTTCCGACTAGGGGCGTCCTTCTGGCGACTGCGCCCACCGGCTGCCTCCTGCAGGCACGATTCGCTAGGGGAACGCCCCTAGTCAGAACTAGGTACATGAGGGCTACCGGTTGTGCGTCTGCATCCGGGTTTGGTTTAGGGCCCGCGTGTTCCTGACCTCGCAGGTTGAGGACCGCAGAATCCTGGAAGACCTCAGGCCCGGAGCTGTGCTACGTGGTTACTCGCTGTCTCGTTCGGTGCGCCCAAGCTGTCCAGGCTGCAGCGCCGACGGGGGCGTCGCATCTTCGGGCAGGCCATCACGGACCAGAGCCATTGCCTGTGCAGAGGAGCAGTGTAGGTATCGTCGCCAGAGGGGCGCTTAAATTCGATGACGAAGCTAGCTCGTGCTGTGCGTGGCTCGCAATCCCAGCTAGGCGAGGACGCGGCGGAGGGTGGAGTCGAGTCCGGCCGTGGCTGGACGCAGCGTTCGAGGGCTGGCCGGCTGGCCGGGACTGACTGCTGCGAGCTGTGACGCGGCCATCTCCCATAAGATGAACCTGCATTGACACCGCAGCCTGAAAATCCTTTAGAGACGCTCCCGGCACATCATACCCCCTTGAACTGAAACCGTAGCCTTTCTTATTGACACTTTTGGGCATCTCTCTGTTATGAGGGCCCATTTACGCTGCCGCCTGAACAAGATCATGACACCGTCTACGACGCAGACAGCACTTGTTGCCGAAGGTGTTGCTGTACAACCGATAGGGACGAGCACTGCTCTCGTCAGCATTACCGGTCGTCACACAGTTGTCCATTTTGTCGTCCTCACTCCCTGATAAAATGAACTTCTACTTGGCCTTCCCTTCCTTTGGGCGCACTAGGCCTTAATTGATCGTTCTTCTGGAGCATTATCCCTTAGTCTTCCTCTGCTGTCAGGTGCTCATTGACCACCCGCCATACGCTTAATCCCACCACCTTCGTTCGCCTACCACATGTAGCTGTCACATGCATGGACCATCAACCCCTCCAGCTCCTTTTGGTGGCTGTCTCATAACTCTCCCAACTGACATACGTCTGATGCGCCGCATTAAAGTGCCACTACTATCACCACGATAAGAGATAAGATAAATATGTGTTCCTCCTGCTCCTAAATTGTTTCCGGGCGTCGGAGGTACTGCCCGAACAAATGACACTTGCCCAACTTACTAGTGCAAGAGGCCATGATATCTCCACAAATACGCCTCAGCAAGTTGAGGTCCCATGGCCACCACGTTCGGACTGCACCACATTTCGACAAATGATTGTGTCCGATCTCTTGCCTGACCACGCAGGAGATCTGACAAATCGTCGGGCTACAGCTTAGATGCAGGGAACGCCAAGTTGCAAAACTAAAGGTAACGGATTTAGCCACTGTCATTTAATCGTGCGCACGCTTTATAATCAGTTTACATGCATTGAGAGGTAGACGCATCTCAAGGCGCGTGCCCGTAACACGTGCATGGTCTTCAGTGCACGCTTTACAAATAAAGATCTGCGACAAATGAATACCTTGAATTCTCTTACTACATCGCGCACAGACTCACTGACGGCCGAGATGGTGCGTTTCGACAACAGGGCGCTGTCGGAACAAAATCTATTAGAATGCCGATCGAATTGTCGGTTGTTTAAGTTTCGGAATTTGGTCAAAATCTTCGTCGACGTTTCTCCATGGCAGTTCAGGATACCAGAACTAGAAGTTTGTCTCTGAAAAAGCTCCCTGCTTTTCCTTCTTATCTCTCGCTACCGAATAAAGGAAAAAAACGTGGAAAGAAAAAGTAACAAAAGTAAAAAAGGTAAGAAGGAACAAAAGTAAAAAGGAAGAACACAAGTAAGCAACAAAAGTAAGAAGGAAGAGGGAATTGATGACAGCAAGGACTACAGCAAGCAAGAAAGAAAGAAAGAAAGAAAGAAAGAAAGAAAGAAAGAAAGAAAGAAAGAAAGAAAGAAAGAAAGAAAGAAAGAAGGAAGGAAGGAAGGAAGGAAGGAAGGAAGGAAGGAAGGAAGGAAGGAAGGAAGGAAGGAAGGAAGGAAGGAAGGAAGGAAGGACAACACGCATACCGCAAGATTCACCTGCTCCCACTTGGCCGATAGGCGGTCAAATGGGGGCAGGGGCTTCGCACCTCACCTAAGCACCTCAACCTCATACAGGTTTTTTGTAAGTCTGGAGCATATTAGGAGCCCGGGCTCTTGGCGTGTACTTATATCATTGTCACACTCACAAAAATGCAATTGAAAATAAGTACAACTGCCAGTAACTCAACAAAAGCAGTTAAAGTCAATCCAGATTAAGAATGGTAATAGTTACAGAGATTGGTAACATGAAATAAAATATAGATATTAAAGGCAATTAATGACATAATGAGATCAAATGAAGCTGAAATTATCCCATAAATTCGGTTATATATACGAGGGAAACACATGGAAACCACACGCGAAAATTGCAAATGCGCAGCCGAAGTCCAGAAGTCCGGTGTCTGCATGTGTAAGACAGCCAGATACACAAATCCAGAGCAGAAAACTGGGTTCAACTGACTGAAAGCAGCGGGAGATATGGAGCCGATGAGGAGATGTTTACTCAACTGCTCGACGCGAACTGGTGGTCTTTAAGAGCATGACGAGATCAAAGTAATCGAAAACTATTCGAAAACGCTTACGGTGGACACAGCGATGACTCGACCTAGAGCAGCTTGGTGTTGGTATATCATGCTCTCAAGAAATTGGCCACCTCAACAGCCTAGAATAGCTTGGCTATTGATATAGCACGTTGTCAAGAAATTGGCCTCCTCAGCGATATTGGCGCTGCATGTGTTTAGAACTGCGGATGATGCATGTAAAAGCGCCGTTTGGCTTCGTTTCTATTGGTTTTTGTTAATGCGAAGCATTTCTTAGCGAACTTCGGCGACGCTGAGCGTATCTATCTATCTATCTATCTATCTATCTATCTATCTATCTATCTATCTATCTATCTATCTATCTATCTATCTATCTATCTAGCCGCCTACCATTTTGTGCTCTACTGGCCGTTTCGTTAAAGGGATGCATACGAAAATTAGTATGCCACAACATGACTGCATTACGAACATACGACAGGTCATAACATGAAAATCATGACACTCATGTCATGAGCGGCATGATTTACATGCCACGGTCTTAGTCCACTCCTGGTCGTTGCGTTAATGGGACGTATACGAAAATTGGCATGCCACAACATGACTGCATGACGAAAACAAATAACAGGTCATAACATGAAAATCATGACACGCATGTCATGAGTGGCATGATTTACATGAGACGGTATTGGTGCTCTGGCTTCCGTTTCGTTAGCTTCATATGTACGAAAATCGGTATAGCCAGATAACAATGCAGATCCATTTTACGTTCCTGATGCGTGCTTCGCATTTCCTTTATTCCCACTGCACGTGGGATCTGCCGTCTTTTTTTTCCTTGTCTTTCCGGTGACAGAAGCTACACTTAGCTAATAGGCGGGACCATAATTCTTAAGAGATCCGCAATGATGGGTTCATCAAGGAGGCGTGAGAGACCATGGAAGAACGTCTTTTTTTTCGCAACGCTGCTCTGTGAAGTAAGCGATGGTTCACTCGAACAAACACGCACATATCAATGGCGTGAATTGAAGTAGCGCATACTTGCATTTCGAAGCAGTGCTCGTACGGCGCGCGTTTCAGGACAACTTCTCTGTGCGTGCCGCACGATGCAGGCCAGTCCCCTGACGCCGCACCATGAAAGAACATCTATAACGGCTGGATTCTACAAATGACATTAAAAAACTTCACGTACATACCACAGACGTAGGTGTCGCTGTCTTTGGCGGAGAGTTGTCATGAGGCCCACCATGGCTCACAGCTCTGTTTGTTTCTGTCGCGTATGTTTAACCTAAATACCGGCGATCCGACTGTTTGCGCATTAACATAGGCCGTCCAATACTGGGCTCGTGGCTTAGCTGCGCATGCCATCGGGGCCGAGAATCTGCAGCCGCATTGTATTCCGACTGTTCTGGGGTTTAACGTCCCAAAACCAGCTCTGATTATGAGAGACGCCATAGTGGAGGGCTCCGGAAACTTTGACCACCTGGGGTTCTTTAACGTGCACTGACATCGCACAGTACACGGGCCTCTACATTTCGCCTCTATCGAAATGCAGCCGCCGCCCGGGATTCGATCCCGCGACCCTCGGATCAGCAGCCGAGTACCATAGCCACTACACCACCGTGGCGGGGCTGTATTTCGATCGTCGACATGACCCTAGCTCAACACACGTAGAACACTGCAATGCCAAAGACCCTTTCCCCTCAGTTTTAAGCAAACGATGGTGGTCATTACAAACCAAAGGAAACTTATAAGAGCTCAAAAATCTAATAAGTGCACCGGAAGGTAAGGCTGCCGACGCAGTGTTCTTTCTCAGAAGTCTCGCACTTACAAGGGAAGAAAAGCTGGGGAGACAATTCCGGTTTCACATTAGCAAATACAGTATTAGTGAAATTCATATAACCGAGGAAGGCGTGTCGTGATTGGGTGAGTGAAAAGAAGAATGTGTTTGATCCCCCTGTCATGGGAATCTGTACAACACGAAAGTGAAACCTGCCTTCGCGAAGTTGTGAAATGCAGAAGTGGAAATCTGGCAAATCGAGGGGCGGGAGATGGCTTGGGTACTGTAAACATGTGAACACGTTAAATCTAGACAACAGCGGCACCTCGACACAGCGCAGGGATTCTCGACAGTTGTACACGACAGAAAGTTTTCGAGCGACAAACATTGCTCTGGAAACAATGACTTGCACGCGCCAGCACCCTTCACAAGCCTGCCATAAACGAGGATCGTCCGCAAATGGTGACGCCTTGAAAGAGAAACCGAACAGGTTGTCAGCGGATGGTTTTGTGAAAACACAGCCCACTGAAACGAAAGGCCAATGACTTTTTTTTATTTAGATGTAGAAATCATTTTCTTGTCTACGGCCGTCTTTGCGATCCTGGAGCAATGAGCGTCGCAACTCAACACACCTGGCCACGCAAGACAACTTTTGTAGCGGCCGCGTTCGTACGCTGCCACTGTAACGCGCCGCCAGGGCGCCGCCACGGCCCTAACTTCCTCGAGGCGCAAACACTACCGAAGCGCTCACTGCCGGCGCGAATCAGCACGACAATTTGCTTCGCTCTATATGTCGTTCCTAAATGGCGGTACCACCGCAGCTAACCTAAGCGAACCAAGAGTGCAGTATAAGAGAAGCGGTGTTAATTTAGGAGTAATTTTGCTTCTTAAATACCGTAGTTCACCCTGCTAAACGCCTTTGCTCTAACGGGATGACAATTAAATGTAACTTCTAAAGGGCTATAGTGAACATTATAAGGCTCACCTGTTCCTCGCATGACCGATGTTGCGGTGGTGTATCGGTAGAGCACGTAGCTCCTCTCGTCAAATTCCGGTTGAAGGTGGGTTCCAGTCCGCTTGGGTGGAACTTTTTCAGTGTGAATGCAAGTTCATTTTTTGAAAGATGCACTTCCGTTACAGGAAGTAGGTCACCGATTTCTTGGTAGACCCCGGCATAAAACCCTTTCGTGTTAGATACCGCGATAATGGCACTTTCCCCGCCATCAAAATTTTAATCAAGCACATCTATAGCTGGGGATGAAATAGCCGCTGTAGTCCCGTAAACTATTGGGATCTCTGAGCTCCCTGTAAGCAATCTCTAAGCAATCTCTAAGCAATCTCTAAGCTCCCTTGCCTTTAATTTTACTTGTCGGTGGTGACCATTCGTCAAGTATTCGAAAAATAAGCGGCATTTCCAATATGCACTGTTCGATCTGAGAAGCAAAGCGAGTAGAGCGCTATTCGATTTGTTATTTCAAACTTTCGCATAATCCCAAGCCCCTAAACATTTCATTTGCGAAGCATTGCACCTTTAGCAGCCGCTGTCTGGAGGTATTTAAATGCTCAAAACTCCCTCATTGTGTCCTCGCTGCTTTTTAGTGGCAGAGTAGGCTCCGCCAGCCTTTGGCCGCTGGATGACCGAGGAGAGTGCTACGTCTTCTTGGCAAATAGACACCGTCAACAAATTCGTCTTAGCCTCTAACAGTCAAGACTCTAGCAGTCGATCCCTCGTTCGCGCCACAAAGAATATTGTAGACGCGCCCACTCCTTGCCAAAGCAAAAACATCGCGAATGTCTCCTACTACTGAGGGTATGTTTATGTAAGAGTACACCTAAAAACGTAAGTTAATTATCAATTTTTATTTGTCTCTTAACATACCCTGCGTAGTCGCCCCGTAGAGCTTTCAACATGTCGGGCTTTATTTCACTCCATACAAATTCGTCAAAGAGGTCTTTCACCTTTTTCGCAAGTTCCTCGTTCCCGTCAAAAATATTTAACTTATCGAATGGTGGGACCGTCGTAATTTGCACGACGAACTCCGATGGCCATGTTTCGATCTTTAGCTCTGCAAGAAACAAATTGCATAATGCTCATACCGTTTTTACTTCATTAGCAAATTCATTATGTGCCCGTCGAGCACGCTGATCTTGTTACGTGAAATGGAACTGGTATAATAATAAATGTTATAAGTTAAAGAAGCTTTGCGACATAATATTATCGCTCGATCCTGGCGTTGTAATCCTCTATGAAATAAAAGAAGCCCGCTCAATACATAAAGAGCTCGCACGTGTTTAGTAGACCTAGCGCGAATCCGCAGCGTTAACGCCTTATAATCATCCCAACATGCAAGAAGGAATAACATCGGCCTTTAGCTATTCGTTGGGCTCTGAAGTGCTACTAGAGGTAAGTGCAAGGTACTGCGACAGTACCGATCGCCGCCTACCACCTCTTCGTTATTGTTTGCCTTGGTCTTTCTGTGTAGGGAAGAAGAGTGGCCTGTGTAACAACCGCATCGCCATCGGCTTGAGCTCCTCCGGCCTGCCCTCTGCTTTGTTTACGCTTCATAGTGGAGTCACGACGATGATGGTCGACAACATAATGGCGTCGCCTTTACAATTATTTTATGGTGAATGCCTCGGCAACGTTCAGACTGTTGATGCGCTTCACATTGTTGACGCTTTGCCCGCATCCACTTTGACGGACCACAGGACATTAAGTGATGATCGTGCAGCTGATCAATCCCTTCTCGATGCTTTTCATTGCTCCATCGACGACGAAGCATCGTCTTCAGAACGAAGCCAGCTGCTCACCCTACTGCAGAACTTCCGTGCCTCTTTTGATACCCACGGTTCTGGTTTGGGTCGCACATCAACCGTGTCGCACCAGATCGACACAGGAAATCATGCCCCCCTACGGCAACGTCATTATCGACTGTCGGTCTCGGAGCGCCGTATCATTGACGACCATGTTGCCGACATGCTGAAGCGTGGCATTGTGCAGCCTTCACACAGTCCCTGGGCATCACCGGTCGTTCTAGTAAAAAAGAAAGACGGCTTTATTCGTTTCTGCGTAGACTACCCTCGCTTGAACAAGATAACGTGCAAGGACGTATAGCCGTTGCCGCGCATAGGCGATGAGCTCGATTGTGTGCAGGGCTCGCAATTCTTTTCCTCACTCGACTTACGTTCCGGATACTGGAAAGTTCCCGTGGAATCGTGTGATCGACCTAAAACCGCACTTGAGACGCCTGCTGGCTTCTATAAATTTACCATCATGCCTTTCGGCCTGTGTAATGCTCCCGCTCCATTGAGAGGATGATGGACACCATACGGCGAGGCCTCAAGCGGAACACATGCCTTTGTTACCTGGATGACGTGTTTTTCTTCGCTGATTTCCCTACACATCTTGGGCATCTCGAACGCGTCCTTAAATGTCTCACCGACGCTGGGCTTCAGCTAAACCTTAAGAAATGCCATTTTGGTGCCCGAAAGCTGACAATTCTTGGTCACGTTGTCTCGCGAGATGGTATCCTTCCAGATCCAGCCAAGCTATGCGCGGTCGCGGACATCCCAAAACCAAAGAGCTTAAAATAGCTTCGAGGTTTCGTAGGCTTGGCTTCATATTTCCGACGTTTTATTCGAAATTTCGCCTCGATTTGTACTCCACTGACAAGCCTTCTTAGCGGCGACGCTTGGTCACCCGCCTGTGACCACGCCTTCGACAAATTACGCCGCCTGCTAACCACGCCTCTCATTCTTCGACATTTCGACCCTGCAGCCCCGACCAAAGTGCACACCAATACTAGCGGAGTCGGCCTCGGTGCCGTACTCGCGCAATGCAAGGAAGGGTTCCACGCATATATCGTCGCTTACGCGAGCCGCAGCCTGACTAAAGCGGAGGCTAGCTACTCGGTTACCGAGAAAGAGTGCTTGGCCATTATTTGGGCAATTGTCAAATTTCGCCCTTACTTGCATGGGCGCCATTTCGACGTCGTCACTGACCACCACGCCATTTGCTGGTCGTCCACCCTTAAGGACCCATCCGGCCGACTTGCTCGATGGGCTCTTTAGCTACGGGAGTACGACATTCGCGTTATCTACCGATCCGGTCGCAAGCACACGGGCGCTGACGCTCTTTCTCGCTCCCCAGTGTCCGAAGACAGTGCTTGTCTACCTGCCCTTGAGCCAGCCCTCGCCTCTCCACACCTACACAACATGGCGACGGAACAACGCAAGGATCCCTGGATCAATGCGCTTATGAAGCTGCTTTCCAATTCCGCCACGACTTCAGAACCTCGTGCCCTTCATCGCCAGGCCAACCACTTATGTATACGTGACGGTCTTCTTTATCGTCGCAACTACCTTTCCGACTGTCGCAAGTGGCTTCTTGTGTTACCCCGCCATCTCCGTCGCGTTGTCTGCGATGCTTCCCATGCCGATCCCCAATCTGCACAATGCTGGCCTCTTCAAGACCTACGCTAGACTGCGCCTCCGATTTTTTTGGTGTGGCATGTACAACTACGTGCGAAAGTTCATCCGCTCCTGTGCTCATTGCCAACGCCGAAAACTGCCGCCCGGGCTTGCCTACCCTTCGCAACCTCTTCCCTGCCCTGCTCGACCATTTGATCTTGTTGGTGTCGATATATACGGACCGCTCCCATCCCCTCCAGCACGTAACCGATGGATTATTGTTGCGGTAGATCACCTGACCCGATATGCCGAAACCGCCGCTCTTCCGACCGCCACCGCACGAGACATTGCATCGTTCCTGTTAAGACATTTCGTTCACGCCACGGCGCCCCTCGGGAACTTCTGAGCAATCGCGGTCGCGCCTTCCTTTCCGATGTTCTAAAAGCACTACTTGACGAATGCCGAATCGTCCTCCGAACAAGTACAGCGTGCCATCCACAAACCAACGGCATGACAGAGCGCTTCAACCGTACCCTCGGGGATATGTTGTCACATTATGTCGCCTCTGTTCATTCGAACTAGTATCAAGTTCTTCCTTCCGTCACCTAAGCATACAATACTGCAGCGCAAGCAAAGACTGGATTTTCTCCGTATTTTCTTCTGTACGGACGCGAACCCTCTAACACATTTGACACGATTCTTCAATATAAGCCTGATGAGTCCGAAAGTACCCGGCTGTCCGAGGCTGCTCGACATGCCGAAAAATGCCGCCAACTTGCCCGCTCCTTTTCCACGGAGGATCAGTGGCTGCAGCAGTCCCTTCAACCTAGCGCTCGTTCTGCACCAGAATTTTCCCCTGGCTCCTTGGTGTGGCTTCGT
>JABSTT010006094.1:0-14426 GCA_013339685.2 Hyalomma asiaticum | reverse complement strand
TATGCCAAACACGTATATTGGAAGTGTCCCTTATGAGGCTACGCTGCCGTGTACCGAGCCTAAACGTTTATGAACACAGGTCTGGTCGGCTTCCTTCAACACTGTGTGCATCCTGCTGTGAGCCAAAGACAATAGATCATTTCCTCTGGAGCTGGCGGCTATTTACCACTGCCAGGAAAACCTGCTTAGAAAACCCTTTGCGAGCTCTTGGAAGAGACCTGTCTACGCCTGTGGTTCTGTATCTTCGTGCCTCCATTCCTGGATATTGCAATCCCAATGCTTTCTTCTCAATCCAAAATTACAATAATAAAACTGCTGGTTTTTAAATAGGCCAGAAATATCGTTATAATTATTCAAATACACAACTAATATTCAACACAAATTTTAGTCCTTTTTATATGGCGTATATCTTATTATGAGAATCATTAGAGATTATTTTTCTTCCCCCATCACGATCCACAATACCTCTCCGCCATTTCTCTGTGTAGATTGCCGCATTCCGAAATAATAAAGCTTAGCACGCCATTCTTGGTCAATCCCCCACAATGGGAGTGATCCATACATTGTCAGGTGAATAAGAACAAGATGCATACCGTGTTCGGCAAGTCTGCGGGCAGAAAGGCATCAGCAAAGAAAGAGCTAGCATCTCGAGCGCAAACAGCGGCAGATTCATACCTGTCTTATACACAGGACGGGCTCGCCCTTTGCCACAAAGCCGACGACGGCATAGTGCAGTCTGAGAAATTTCTGGGAAAGTGGGAGACGTGTTAAAGGGCATAGCAGAAGAGGCCTTCAGTCTGCTAGTTTGCAAAGACTGCGGCACTATTGCTGCCATCATTGAGGAGTACAAACGTTTCGAGGCCGCCAAATGCGGGCGTACTGCCCACCACTTCGCTCGACTTCCGAACTAGTCAGCTACATGGTCGTGCGCAGATGTACCTGAGGTGTAGTCGCCACTTACCATCGAACACGTCAAGAAAATCTGCTACTGCGTGCACCCGTACTTGTGACCACAGCTCCCAGGTGGTGCCACTAGCCCAACCTAGCGTACATCGGGAGCTCTCCAATGCTGGCGTAGGCAATGTGTGTGCGGCAATTTATCAACGGCCGATCGACCGCCGCCCTTTACTTACGTACGCGCAGGGTCAAAAGCAGCCGTTCCGTACTCGCAATCCAGCCGAATGGAGCACTGCTGATGTCCGCCCCATATGCTTCCGCTGCCGTCGCATTGACACGTGACCCGTTATCGTAACAGGCGGTGGTAGTGGCATCACCGGTATTACTGGTTGCAGGTAGTGGTACCGGTTTCAGGTGAAATAAAAGAGAGACCGCCTGTGCGGGCATGGAG
Organism: Hyalomma asiaticum; assembly: GCA_013339685.2. Taxonomy (NCBI): domain Eukaryota; kingdom Metazoa; phylum Arthropoda; class Arachnida; order Ixodida; family Ixodidae; genus Hyalomma; species Hyalomma asiaticum. Next base: position 13,078 of record JABSTT010006094.1, on the reverse strand, counting down.
GGGAGCATAAGTCACACTCGTGAGCAGGCGGTCAACCTCAGACCTGAATGAAAAAAGGCGCACTTCAAAAAAATTCGCAGATCCCACATGCAGTGGGAATCAAGGCAATGCGAAGCACGCACCAGGAACGTAAAATGGATTTGCCTTGTTCTCTCGTTATACCGAGTTTGGTACATATGAAGTTAATGAAACGGCTGCACGAGCACCATGACTGTGGCATGTAAACCATGCCGCTCATACACGCATGTCATGATTCTGACGTTATGACCTGTCATTTACGTTCGGCATGCAGTCGTGCTGTGCCCTAACAATTTTGGTATACATCCATTAACGAAACGAGTGGCATGTAGATTATGCCGCTCATAACATACATGTCACCATTTTCATGTTACGACCTGTCACATATGATCATCATGCAGTCATGTTGTGCGAAACCAATTTTCGTATGCATCCCATTAACGGAATGGCAGTATAGCGCCAGGACCATGACATGTAAATCATGCCGGTCATGACATATAACATGAAAATTATGACATGCATGTCATGATTTTCATGTTATTACCTGTCATCTATGATAGTAATGCAGTCATGTTGGGCCATAGCAATTTTGGTATATATTCCACTAACGAAACGGCCGCAAGGCACCAAGGCTGTGGCATCTAAACCATGCTGCTCATGACACGCGTGTCATGATTCTACTGGTATGACCTGCAACTTACGTTCGTCATGCTGTCGTGTTGTGCCATAGGAATTTTGGTATACATCCCGTCAAGGAAACGACCAGGAGAGCACCAAGACCGTGACCTGTAAATCATGCCGCCCATTACATGGATATCATGATTTTCATGTTATTACCTGCATTTACGTTCGTGATGCAGTCATGTTTTGGCATGCCAATTTTCGTATATATCCCGTTAAAGAAACGCGTGGCAAGTAAATCATGTCGCTCATGGCAAGCGTATCATGATTTTTGTGTTGTGACGTGTCAGGCATGTTCGACATGCAATCATGGTCTGGCATACCAATTGACGTATACATCCCCCTAACGAAACGGCCAGGAGAGCACCAAGGCCGTCGCATGTAAATCATGTCATTCATGACATGCATGTGATGATTTTCGTTTTATGACCTCTCATTTATGATTGCCATGCAGTCAAGTTGTGGCATGCCGATTTCCGTATACGTACCATTAACGAAACACGTGGCATGTAAATCATGTCGCTCATGACATGCATATCACAGTTTTCATGTTATGACCTGTCAATTATGTTCGATATGCAGACGTATTGTGGCATACCAATTTTCGCATACATACCATTCGCGAAAAGGCCAGGAGAGCACTAAGACCGTGGCATGTAACTCATGCCAATCATGACATGCATGTCATGATTTTCATGTTATGAATTGTCACTTATGTTCGTCATGCAGTCCTCTTGTGGCAATCCAATATATGCACACATAACATTATTAGCGAAACGGCCAGGACAGCACTAAGACCGTGGCATGTAAATCATGCCACTCATTACATGCATATCATAATTTTCATGCCATGACCTGTCAGTTATGTTCGCAAGGCAGTCATGTTGTGCCGTATTAATTTTCGCATGCATCCCATTAGCGAAACGGCCAGGAGAGCACCAAGACCGTGGCATGTAAATAATGCCGCTCATGACATGCCTGTCATGATTTTCATGTTATGACCTGTCATTTATGTTCCTCATGCAGTCCTGTTGTGGCAAAGCAATTTTCGCATACATCCCATTAACGAAACGGCCAAGAGAGCACGAAGACCATGGCATGCAAATCATGCGGCTCATGACATGCATGTCATGCTTTTCATATTATCATCTGTCACGTATGTTCCTCTTGGTGTCATGTTGTGGCATACCAATTTTCGCATAGGTACCGTGAGCGAAACAGCCAGGAGACCACTAAGACCATGTCATGTAAATCATGCCACTCATGACAAGCATGTCATGATTTTCATGTTTTGACCTGTCAGTTATGTTCGCCAGGCAGTCATGTTGTGCCATACTAATTTTCGCATACTTCCCATTTACGAAACGGCCAGAAGAGCACCAAGACCGTGGCATGTAAATCATGCCGGTCATGACATGCATGTCATGCTTTTCATATTATGATCTCTTACTTATATTTATCATGCTGTTATGATGTGGCATATCAATTTTTGCATAGATACCATTAGCGGAACGGCCAGGACAGCGCTAACACCGTGGCATGTAAATCGTGCCACTCATGACATGCATGTCACGATTTTCATGTTATGACCTCTCATTTATATTCGTCGTGTAGTCATGTTGTGGCATACCAATTCGCGTAAACATCCCATTAGCGAAATGGCCAGGAAAGCACAAAATCGTAGGCGGCTAGATAGATAGCCAGATAGATAGATAGATAGATAGATAGATAGATAGATAGATAGATAGATAGATAGATAGATAGATAGATAGATAGATAGATAGATAGATACGCTGAAACTCGCCGAAGTTCGCTAAGAAATGCTTGGCATTTAAAACTAAGAGATGGAAAAGCTAGAAAAAATTGGCAGATCCCACGTGCACTGGGAATCAAGGAAATGCAAAGCACGCATAAGGAACGTGAAATGGATTTGCATTGTTTTCTCGCTCTACCGTGTTTGGTGCATATGAAGTTAACGAAACGGCCGCAAGAGCACCAGGACTGTGGCATGTAAACCATGCGGCTCATACACGCATGTCATGATTCTAACGTTACGACTTGTCATTTACGTTCGTCATGCAGTCGTCTTTTGCCATAGCAATTTTGGTATACATCCCTTCAAGGAAACAGGTGGCATGTAGGTCATGCCGCTAATGACATGCATGTCACGATTTTCATGTAATGACCTGTCATTTATGATAGTCATGCAGTCATGTTGAACAAAACCAATTTTCGTATAGGCTCCGTGCAGTCGAGTTTTCCATGTCGGACATCAGCGCCAGAATGCACTGCCTGGCGGAGAGAAGAAGTGAAATTGGGCAGACTGTGACAGGAAAATACGCGATCACGATGCGCGTCTCCAGCTCTATAGCAGCAGCGACCGCCCGTCCCCCGTTGTTTCATTTCCTTTGAGACGCGCGCTCCAAACCTGCGGCAAACTGTTCGAAAGGGCGACGCCGCGAGCGTTCGTGTGGATCGCAGCACGCCCGGAAAGCAGCGAAGAAACGCGCGCGTCGCTGTCGCCTCGCTTTCCACAGTGCGCGCGCGTCTCATACGTGCGACCCAAGCGGCCAATGTCAGCTATACTGAGCCGTCCGACTAGAGCTACGTAGCGCCCTCTGGTCAGTAGACGGAACCCATAATCCCATTAACGAAACGGCAGCATAGCGCCAGGACCATGGTATGTAAATCATGCAGGTCATGACACGCATGTAATGATTATAATGTTATGACCTGTCCTTTGCGTTCATCATGCTCTCGTGTTGTACCATAGCAATTTTGGTATGCGTCCCATTAACGAAACGTCTGGCATATGAATCATGCCGCCCATGACATGCATGTTATGCTTTTCATGTTATGACCTGTCATTTATGTTCGTCGTGCTGTCATATTGTTGCATACCAATTTTTGTATACATCCCATTAACGAGACGACCAGGAGTGCACCAAGACTGCGACATGTAAATCATGCCGCTCTTGACACGCATGTCATTATTTTCATGTTATGACCTGCCAATTATGTTCGTCAGGCAGTCATGTTGTGCCATACCAATTTTAGCATACGACCCATTAGCGCAACGGCCGGGAGAGCACTAAGACCGTGGCATGTAAATCGTGCCACTCATGACATGCATATCATGATTTATATGTTGTGACCTGTCATTTGTGTTCGTCATGTAGTCATGATGTGGCATACCAATTTTCGTAAACATCCGATTAGCGAAACGGCCAGGGGAGCACAAAATTGTAGGCGGCTAGATAGATAGATAGATAGATAGATAGATAGATAGATAGATAGATACGCTCAAACTCGCCGAAGTTCGCTAAGAAATGCTTCGCATTTAAAAAATAGTGCTCCTCGCTCTATCAAAGGGATCGGTATGACACGAGAGTGAAATGTGTCTTCGCACAATCAGCTTTTACATCCAGGTAAACTTGCCCATTTATAACGGTGTTTCGCTGGTAGGGTAGCATTTTACGTGGATAAACCCACGTACACGCATCGCCTCCATAACTTCCCGGACCAACCCCTTGTAGTAACTGAAGTAGTTTACGTAATAACTGGACAAAGTCTTCAGTAAATGCCGCGCGACAAAGGCATCAGTCATATTTACTTGCGCCACATTGACCCGTCAACGTGGTTGCCGTGCTTGCGCGCCTAACGCAGCTGTCTTCTTGTTTGGTCGGCGGGGGAAGGCTACCCGCGACAAAAGGTGACAGGTGCTTTAGCACTATGCTGTCGGCGCGCACATGCTGCGCGAACTAGGGTTGATACGAACGCGTCTATGTTTATTCCGATAACGCTTCTTGCTGACGCAAGCGCGGCTCTACACGCGTGCATCGAGGAGGAGGAGGTAAACTTTATTTGATAAATAGGGCGAAAAAGGGAGCGGGAAGGGTGGGTCCCTAGTCCAGGACTCCAGTGGCCGCCCCTGTACGCTCGGCCTGGTCTAAGAGACCCTTGTGGGTCTCCAGGTCGGCTCGAGCGAGGACGGCCTCCCAAGGCTCCCTAAGAGAGGTCAGTACTAGTGGGGAGTTGACGTTTGGTGGCCTATACATGCATTCCCACATAATATGGGGAAGTGAAGGCCGACCCCCGCACCAGGGACAGTGGCCGGCATAATGGGTTGGCCACATTGCGTGCCACAGTCCCAAGTGCGGAAAGGTGTGAGTCTGAATTTTTCTATATTTTCGAGCTTCTCCTACTCCGAGATGCGGATGCGGGAACGCGTAAACTTGTCGTTCGCGACGCTGGTGCTCCAGGATGTCGTGTGGAGCGTGAGCTTTTGGTAATTTGCTTGGGGAATCGCCTGCTCGGTTAGCTAACTCGCGAGCTAGTGCATTCGCCCGTTCGTTTCCTGGGACTCCCGAGTGTCCCGGGCACCACATAATGTTGTGCAATGTGCGGAGTGTTTCTCCAAGTAGTTTGGCAGTTATATGCGGTAGACGTCCGTTTACAAACATCCGGCACGCCGCCTGCGAGTCAGTCAAAACTGTTACTGAAGTATCCTTTGCGTCTGCTTGTTTAAGGGCTAGAGCTATAGCACTTGCTTCAGCTGTGCTCGTGCACTTAGTGCGCATGGAGGCCGAAATTTCAATATTTGAGTGTGTGGAGTAGTTAACTGCCGTTATAACGTGGCCATGTTCAGACTTCGCAACATCCGTGTAAATGACGTCATCATGCCCTCCAAAAGTTTTAGCGAGTTGTCTCGCTCTAGCCGCACGCCTTCCACCATGGTAGAGCGGACTCATGTTCCTCAGAATTGGACAAATTATTAGTTGTTCTCGTAAAGTCCCGGGGACAGAAACGAGGTCTTCCTCGCAGTAATGCGGTCTGATTGGAAAATTTAAATCCGCAAGGACACGTCTCCCTGCCTTTGAGCGGTCGAGTCGCACCCTTTGTCCTAGCAGAGTCGCCGCCCTCAGCTCCTCGAAGGTGTTGTGAAGTCCGAGTGCCTGTAGTCTCTCGTTGGATGTGTTGGGTGGTAGTCCCAGTGCTGCTTTGTACGCCATGCGTATAATTACGTCTACTTCTTTAGTTTCGCTATGACTGACCTCTTGATACGGCAGGCTATACGTGACCCTACTTAGCACGAAAGCGTGAACTAGCCGGATGGCCTCCGCCTCGGTTAGGCCTCTGCCTTTCCTCGTCACTCTGTTTATCATGCGAGCTATTTGTTTGGTTGTCGTTTTCAGCGTTTTTATAGTAAAGTCAGCTCTGCGGTTTTCTTGCAGCCATAGGCCTAGGATTCGGATTCTCTGTTTTTCTTGAATTTCCGTGTCACCTAACCATAGGCGAACGCTTTGATCCTTTCGATAGTTCCGGCCGTGTACTCTAACCCATTCTGATTTGTCTGGTGAGCAGGACATGCCGGTTTGTTCTGCAAAATCATTTACTGTTTCTATTGCTTCTTGTAAAACTTGTTCTTTATTGCCCAGAGAGCCTGTTGTCGTCCACAGGGTGATGTCATCCGCATAGAGCGAGAATTTTAAATCTGGAATTTTTTCTAATCGCCTGGCTAGTCTATTCATGCCTAAATTGAATAAAAGGGGCGAGAGGATTGCCCCTTGAGGTGTGCCCTTACCTGGCATGTCGAATTTCTCCGACCTGATATCGCCTATTCCTATCGTGGCTTTTCTGTCTGTGAGAAAAGACCGTATGTAATTGCACATTTTCTGTCCACAGCCTACTCCTTCTAGTTCTTCAAGTATGAGCGTGTGCGACATAGTATCGAAGGCACTTTTGAGATCTAGGGCTACAACTATGTGCTCTCCTCCCGTAGGTATATTGCTTAAGACCTCCTCCTTAAGTCTGAGAAATATATCCTGAGTTGAAAGGTGCCTTCTGAATCCATACATGTAGTCGGATAGGAGGCTACGATCCTCTAGGTGATTCGTGAGCCTCGTGTAAACTACTTTTTCAAAGAGTTTTCCTAGGCATGACGTCAGTGAAATTGGACGTAAATTCTGGAGGCTATGAGCCTTGCCAGCTTTAGGTATGAGTATGATCGTGGCATCTTTCCACTGTTGTGGAAGGTGCCCGATGTCCCAGACCTGCTCGTTGAAATATTCTACTAAGCGGTCAAGCTGCTCGTCGCTTAAATTGCGTAGCATGGAATTGGTGATCTTATCTTCCCCTGGCGTTGAATTTTTCTTAATACCTTGTGCTGCCGCAAAAAGCTCTGCTTTAGTTATAGGTGCGTCTAGCGCGTCGTTTTCTGCACCGGAGTAAATGTGCGCGACGAGCACCGAGTCTTTTGTTCCAATGTATCGCTCTCTAAGCTCCTGTAGCAACTTGGAGCTGTCACCATGGTACATGCCGCTTAGTGTTCTTAGCGTTCGTGTAGTGGCGGTCCGCGTGTTTTGAGGGTCTAGCATCCCTCCTAGGATAGCCCAGGTTTTCGCTGTAGATAGGGTTCCGCTGAGGGAATCGATAAATTGGGCCCAGTTTTCTACCTGCAGTTTACGAGCATATTCGTTTGCCTGATCCGCGATTTCTGCGATCCTTACTCTCAATTTTTGTCGTTTCCATCTTCTGGTCAATCCTCGTCGGCAGTCCCACAAATGCAGCAGGTGCGGGTCAACCACAGGGTTTTCCGTAGTGAGCCTAATTTTTCTGGTAGATGCTTCGTATGCCTCTTTAATATCCTGCGCCCATTGATCTGCAGTAGCCGGCGGAGCCAAGGGAAGTGGGTACCGGCGATATGCCTGCCAATCCGTCATAGACGCGGAACCGAGGTCGCGTTTGAGTTTAGGAGTGGAAGTTGAAAAGCTTATTATGAAGTGATCGCTCCCCAGGTTTTCTTCTAAGTTTTTCGAGTGCCCATCTCTAACGTTCAGCGAAAAGGTGAGGTCTGGGCACGTGTCGACGCTTACACTGTTCCCTGTCCTAGTAGGAGCCGAGGGCAACGTTTCCAGCTGTAGGCCTGCATTTTCTATAGCGTGAAGAAGTAATTTGCCTTTGGGTGTGTCTCTTCTGTATCCCCAGTTTGTGTGGGGAGCATTAAAGTCCCCCACAAGGACCAGTCTATCTTTCCTCTCCATGCTTGCCAAGGCGTGGGTAATTATAGGCGCGAAATCCGTGCCCCTTTCTTTAGGTGGACTATAAATATTTGTTACTACGGTTTTAGCACGTCCTCTCTTTGTAGGAAAGAGTTCGACTATATGGTGTTGTGTTTGACTGTTGGGGGAGTAACTAACGTTCGAAGCGATCCCTTTGCTAACCAGCGTCGCGAGCCTGGGATAATCCGGGTTATAATGTGTGTAGTAGTCGCGCAATCTAACCGTGCATTTGCCAATTTCCTGGAGGCATATAATGTCCGGCTTCACAATTGCCGTATCAATGTAGCACTGTAGAGCTGCCGCCTTCTTTTGGAAAGAGCGGCAGTTCCAGTGCCAAATTTCAACGGTTTCGGTTGTTTAGCATGATTAGCTGCCATGGCCAGTAACACTGTTCGTACCCATGGAGTTAGGGACGGCTCCATTTTTCGTTTTTCGAAGGGTAGGTGCATTTGGGCTACCAGCCGTACGCTTACGATTTAACAGTTTTTGATTGGAGGCGAGCTCATCGACCTGCTCTTTCAAATTTTGGAAATCGGTCAGTAGCTGCTTCTGAAAATTCTGCATTCCCAGAATTTGCTGCATCATTTGCTGTAGCATCGCTTCGATCGGATTTTGAGCCGGCTGCGTATGCTCTACCACTTCATTGATTTTCGGCTGTTCAATTTTAGCGGTTTCTTTAATCTGCCCTCTAAGGGCGGCTATTTCATGCTTGATTTCTTGAAGGGTTCGTTTCAGCATGCGATTTTCTGCTAACACTCTCTGGTACTCAGGATGCGATGTAATGGGAGCCTCGGGTTTGGCCGTCCCCACCCAGCTCACCTTTGTACGATCGGTGCTCTCTGCCTTGTTCCCTGGAGCCCTGGGCCTAAGGTTGAGCTGCGGGGAGTGTAGTTTGGGGGGAGCATATTGATGTCCGCGTCTCTCCTCCTCGATCGTGACCGGGACCGTGAGCGTGACGTCCCCTTCGACCTTTTTGATTTGGCTGGACTAGGCGTCCTTGGGCGAGATCTTGATCTTGAACGGCCTCTGGGTTTCGTCTCGACCTCTCGGGGTAGCGAGGGCCATTCGTCGTCTTCGTCCTCCGAGTCATCCGAGCTAAGCCATCTTGGTCGTGGTGGCGGTAGCTTAGGTGCGTTTTTCCAAGGGTTCTTACTGGGCGTTTTGGTGCGGGGGCGTACTTGGGGCTTCAGTCTCCGCTTGCATTCCTTGTCACCCGTCAGATGATCTCCGCCACAGGAGGCACATGTGGGGCGGCAGTCGTGATCCACCTGGGGGTCTTTCCTGCCAAACTTCCGACATACTGGTAGATCAGCCTGTGGGCATACGTCTGTGCGATGCCCGGTCTGTTGGCAAGCGTTACAGAATTGAACTGTGTTCTTATACGGGTAACACGCCAACTCACCACCCATGTAATACACATATCGTGGTATGATTGACCCGTAAAATGTGACAACGGCAGTTTTGGTATTTCCGAGCATCCGCGCTCTGAGTATCTCAACTCCTTGCGTGCGGATTAGCGTTTCAGCCGGGGTTTGAGGAGCTAGGCCGTGTATTACACCGTTGACGGTGCCATCCCCTGAGGCCACGTATGCATTAACCGCATGCATTCTTCCATTTATGTTGAGGGCAGTTATGCGACGAATGTGGTCCGCCATAGATTGGTCGGGTGTCGACACAATAAGTATGTTCGACGCTGGTTTTAGCCTTAGGAGGAACTTGTCGCCACTTACTTGGCCACGGCACGCTGTAATCACAGCTTCGGCGAGTTGTGGACTGGTGAGGTTTTTCATAGGAAGTCCCTGATGCGGGCGAATAACCACTTTGAAGTCGTCTTTCGGCAGTGGTGGTAGTTTGCGGAACATGCGTTTCCGTCCGGCGTTGGTTGCAGGCTTCGTTTGTTGCGGCTGGCTGGCCTTGCCTTCGCTGTCGTCAACACTGTTCTTCAATTTCTTGCCTTGGGCCAAGGCCTTCTTCTGGCGCAATGTAAGCACCATTTGCCAGCCGTCCTCGTCTCCGACTGGGTTTCTGGCTCGTTCTTGCATGGGCGTTTTGGTACCGGGATCGCTAACTTGCACCCGTGCATCGGCGTCTTGGTACTCCATGCTGTCACGCTCGGAATCTGAAGCATTTGCTAGCTGCGTCGATGTCGCGTTCCCCTGGTCCACCGCAGACGCTGCCGTAGCTGCCGGGGCGGGCGCAGTCGTCACCGTTTGTTGCAGCTGCCGCTTCCTCTACCTGAGGGTAGGCTTAACGGTACCGCTGCGGGGTGGGAGTCTTCTCGGAATCGCAGCGGCGTGAAAATCAATCCCAGGTCCAAAGCTATGGTATCCACCGGTGCCGCTGGACCTCGTGACTAGAAGGATGTCAATCTTTCCCGGGTGCTGAGGAGGAGCACCCGCGAAACACAGCAAAACTGTGGAGCTCGATGCGGTGGCGTCCGCACTAGTCGGCGTCCCAAAGGGGTCTCCTGCATCGAGGTGGAGTTTGGAACGCGACTGCATTCGTGCCGCCATCCTGGAGATGCGAAGTAAAGCTGCAGTGGCTGACTTCGCCTCTCGTGTATGGCGGCACCGCACAGGCCGTCAGAGCGGTTCTCAATACTCTCAGAATGTTTCTAAACATGACCACTATATAACGGTAAATATTTTGTAATCAAGGGGCGTGCTACGAGTGCTGCGCCATTTTCTTGGCGAGGTTTTCTCCTTAACAATATTTAAGCTATAAATTGATATAAGTTTATTATCTACGCTGCTGCACAGCAACAACTACCTTGTCAATGAGGTTTGATTATTAGAAAATTTCACAGAACTTTCTTCAGTTTTATATACAAAGGAGATCAGGTTGACGGGTGCTCCTTTACCTTGAAATACACGATGTCCTTTGTGATATGTCAAAAATACATGGTCATAGATGTCCGCTGCGGAAACTAGAGATAGAAATTTTTCAAACTCTATCTGTGACAGTCTCTGCGAGTACGAGTATGGCGTAAGAGCACATGAAAGTGAACTACATGAGCATAAGTCGAAAGTCCCAATAGTATTTCACAACTACAGTGAAATTGGTTCGATTGTGCTTAGAACCGCTTACGTTTTTCACATTACATTCGTAATTCATCCACTCCGCATAATAATATTTGAGGAACGTAGCGATATTGTAGTCATGTATGTACAGAGGCAACTAAAGCATTGATGAATAGGCTGTCTTTTCACTTCCTTAGGCGAGACGACAATGCGCGCGCGCGGAGAACTGGGATTACCTTATGATGTTTTTGTTTCAGAAAATGAAGCACTACCACCAGGTGTGAAAACAGTATACTCGATTGAGTACGCTGATGATGCTTGCCTAATAACATCTGACCGCTCAATAAACAATGGTGGGTAATGATTTTCATGGTTAACGTTCTTTCCGGGTCCCACAGATGCTCTCTATTTGTGTAAGAATTTACAGGTCAAGGCATTTTTGCCAGTTGCTCCTGCTGGGGATGCACCTATCTTCTAAGCCAACGTAATTGGATTGCTCTTGATGCGAATGAAACTGCTGTGATTACTAATCCATATACTCAATCTAAAGAAGCTCCCTCCACATGGTCATTACGTGCATAGAAACTGCTATGAGCAGGTCCGGAGTGCGCCTTGACGCTCATAAGAGAGCTGCTATCACGACTTACCCCCGCCGACGGACCAAAAGGCAATACACAGATTTCCCTGATCTCTGCGCTTATAAGAGACACTCCGTCAAGAACTCACCCGTTGCCGAGCCCCTTACATGCTTCATGACTACCGACGGCGAGTTCAAATGAGAAACGGAACAGGTCGAGGCACTTCGAGAACTAAACGACATCTACGAACGCTGCTATATTCGCGAACTTCAGCGATGATGTCGATACCGAAATCCATGCCGACGCAACCAGCGCAGGGCTCAGCACCGTCTTTCTCAAGAAAAAAGGCAGATCCAATTCAAAACCTCATCAGTTACGTTTGCTGGTAACTCTCTAAGACAGAAGCGAAAAATTCCACCACAGAGAAGGTGTGTCTTGCCACCATGTTCGCTACATCAAAGTTCCGCCCCTACCTGTACGGCAGGCCCGTGAAAGTCGTCAGTGACGATCACGCCTTGTTTTGGCTAGCTAAATTGAAAGGTCCACAGGCCGCCTCGCACGACTAAGTCTCAGAATTGAAGAGTTTGACATCACATTCGCATAAAAAAAAACGGACCAAAGCACTCTGAAGCCGGCTGCTTGTCACGGGCCCCCGTTCATCCACCGTCACAGGGTGACCAGGACGATAACTCTTTCTTGCGACCCATAAGTACCGACGACTTCACGGAACGACAACGAGCTGGCCCAGAGTTCAACAGCCTAATGGACTACCTGAGAGGCAAAACCGTCGTTTTACCTAAAATATTTATGCGAGGACAAGCTTCGTTTTTCCTGCGGAATGACGTTCTTCTGCAGAACAAGTCCTCGAAACTTCGAGCCAACCACTTTCTCGCACTGCCTTCATATTTGTGTGCGGAGGTTCTTGAAGCTTTACAGGACGACCTGACGACCGGACGCACTGGTTTTTCACCTACGCTCATGAGCATACAGAGGTACTACTTACTGGCGTCGCCTGACTGCGCAAATCACCCATTACGTAAGCACATGCCCTGATTGTCTTCGCCGCAAGAGGCCGCCGACTAGGCCAGGCGGACTTCCCGGGCCCATCCTGCTACCTAGATCATCGTTCTAGCAAATCGATATGGACACACGGCACCATTCCCGACGTCGAATTACGGAAATAAGCGGAAATAAGCTGATCATCTTAACTATTGACTACATCACCCGCTACGCTGAAGCAAGGACCCTCCCTGAAGGCAGTACAGCCGAGGCAGCGAATTTCCTCGTTGAGAACACCGTCCTGCGTCACGGCGCCCTAGAGGTCCTCATCACCAGCAGAGGAAGGGCGTTTCTGGCTGGCATGACTCAGGTGATCTTCAGGTGCAGCCAGAGAAGCCACGGCCGAAACACCTTGTACCACCCACGGGCGAATGTCCTCACCGAGCGTCTAAACAACACCACCGCCGACTAGATGGTAGCGTAGATCGACGTAAAACACAAATGTGCGATGCCAGACTTCCGTATGTGACCTTAGCGTACAACACCGCCATTCATGAAATGACGTTGTGGTGCTCTGGGCAACAAGATCGTGCCCGACGGCTTACTGTCATCGCAGGGGCGCCGCCGCTGCACGAAGTTGCACATGTGGTGCGACTTAAATCGTATTGCGCACGCTGATTAACTGACACCTTTCTTTTGGCTAATTTATTGTGTGTACTTT
>JABSTT010000051.1:0-40001 GCA_013339685.2 Hyalomma asiaticum | reverse complement strand
ACGTGTTAAAAGAGTTCAGTTGTATGCACAGTGCCGGAAAACAAACTTACAGCGCAGTGAACAGGTCGAGGGCTCAAAAGTTGGAACGAGCGCAATAACTCCTGAACTGTCACCATATGAACTTGAAATGCAAACGCGCTACATTAAACGATCACACATTACCTCCATAACCACCAAATGACGAGGCGCAGCGCGCTCATGGGGCGAAGAAGGCGAACGAAGGCAAGCGCTCGCTTCACAACTTGCTAGAATGCATGCGGGCAAAAGTACGTGAGTAATAATGTTACCGCGGTTCAAGTTGAGCACTTGCACGTTCAGAAAAGGCTACAGTATATACACCTATAAGCAATGTCGCTATTTTTTTCACGCACTTGCCTAAACTAAACTGGCTCTTCGAAAAGCGCGCATCATAATAAACGCGCGCACACACAAATATAATCTGTGTACTCACCGGGGAGGAAGAAATCGTCGCGAGTGAAGTGCCTCGAACAAACTAGCATAGTTCCTGTCAGCTTCTTGCGAATACGCAAGTTCCTAATCTATGTTGCCCTGCGCGAAGCGTCGTAGGCTTCTTTGGGGAACCGAGGAAACGACGTGTTGCTTTATTTACGTCGCGATGACACACACTGAGGCACGCAACAAAAGTCCTTTGATGAGGATTTTTTTTTCTTTTTTGGGCTACTTCGAGGCGGCATGGCGTCTATTAACGAACTATAGAGCTGTTTTACAGCGCGCGGTAATACGATAACATGCCGCGTTTCGAGGTCGACCTTGGAACGGCTGGTTCAAGGAGCGTCCGCTAGGTGGCGAGCATTTAGATGAAATCGCGAATATTAAAGGCACGTCCATGCAGCGCCACCTATATAGAGGAGGTGTTTTCTTGAGTGGTCATTTGCGTAAACATAATCCAGATGGCACTTCCCTCCTCGGCAGCGTAAAGCCCCTATACCTTCGGAAATGTACCGCTATCTCTTGAACTACGCCGCTTCCTCCTCTCCTCGCCTCCGATTGGGCGATTGCGGTCACGTGGTAGCGCGGTCGCTTGATGTTGGTATTTTATTTTCTCCGACGCTCTGCGCCATGTTTGACGCACCAAGTTCCGCTGTGCTGTGTGTTCGCTGGACGCGAACACACAGCACGTGCTGAATTCGCACGACGTGCGAATTCAGCACGTGCGTCTGACTCGTTTTGTCGGGATGCCGGGTTGCTGCACGTTTGGCTGCCATAACCGTGACAGCCCAAGGGAAGAAGCTTTTTGTCATTCCACGCGGGCAAGAAAATTAAATTGTGAGTTGTACCCTGAGGGTATTTTAATAAATAATTATTTATCCATCTTCTTTTATTTTCTCGTTCTGTCTTTTTCTTTATCGCTTGTTCTGCGGGGTAATTTTTAAGAATATGATATTGCCCTGCCGACAGTGTGTTTCATTTTTGGCGCGAAATATCTGTAGATGTCTTCACTTGTTTTGTACTTTTGCAAATCTTCTATCGCTTATAAGTATGAAAATAACAACATATTTCAGAAAGATATGCGCGTTGAGCGGAATATTTAGTGAAGCTGCAGCCACTGAAGATGCGCGTTTGAAACGCGACACTTCTATAGAAGGAGTGATATGAAGCAAAGAATAGTCAAAACTACTCAGACAACACTGAAAACAAGCACCATGTCGCGTTTAAAGCGCGACACTTGTATAGAATGAATGGATGGATGTTTTCGGTTTTATCAGCGTAATTTTAACTCTTTGCTTGATACTACTGGTAGAAAACAGAAAACCATGCATAGAACGAACAAGGACCGTCACAACATCCTGAATGTGGACTTTATTTATACGTGATAGGGTGCGCTGTCCTGAAATAGAAGTATGCATTTAGCCGTTTCCTGTATACGCGTTTTTCATATGTGAGAGCATTTCCCTCAAAACGGGTTAACATTTCGAATTTAAACATTATCACTGCTGTTCGCAAGGACAGCCCGTTTCTTCAACAGCCCGCAAGCCGTGTGTGCTTGCTTTAGATTGAACCGATGGCACTAGCAAAAAATGAAAAAGAAGGCTCCATGCTATATATATGACGAAGTGCCGGAATTTTTCATTGTATCGAGGTCACGCTGTGGAGTGTGTTCAAAGAATACGTCGCTTGTAATGGGCTACACCCTCTCCAACAGCGACCGGTAATTTCGGCAGTAGTAGTTCTACATTCAAAACGCACGAGCTCGGCCGTACAGCAATTAGAAATAGTTTCCGTGTGCAAGAGCGATATTGATCACATACATCGGCAACACCCATGAAAGCATGCAAGAGCTCACGAGAATGGTGCAAACTGCGCCGAAAGGGCCAGACATCCCAGAACTGCTTGCTCACGTCATTGGGCAGGCAGAGAAAAAGCAACATGTGAAAGGTCATGAAGTTTTGAGCGAGCACCTCCATAGGAATTATTGTCATTGCTGCAGGTATAGACGATCGAGATAGTTTATACGCACGGGAACTATTTCCTTCCCAAACGACCTGGCGTGGCACCACAGCTGCGATTTAAATATTTCTTTCTGACGCAATAAGTAGCATGCCGTGCTTACAGAATTTCATTTCAACCTCTTCCGAGTAAAGCTGGTTATGGATATCCGCCTCAGATACACAAGGAAACACTACGCTCCGAAAGGTCGCCTACACGACGCGCGATTCGCTACACATGAGAATTCAATTCACTCCTGCTGAGAAAATCAACGCAGATGAGTGAATCAATACATCAAGCCGTATGCGAGGTACGGCACACGGCCACGGCTGGACTGCTGCAGCAGCGGCGCGCAACCGGCTCGAAAGCTAACCGAAAGCTCGTGGCGCGTTCCAGGGGGCGCCGCTGTGGCGAGCGGAGGGTACGTGCCGGAGGGGAGAGTAGATGGCGGTACATTTACGAAGTAGAGGGGTTTTACGGCAGCGCTGTGCGGAGAGTATATACAGTAGTATTACTGAGGAGGCGCTCGTTGCACTGGATGTTGTCTGTGCGCTTTAAGGCGGTAGCGTGGCAAGCGAATAACGGGGCGATGCGAACGGGGCATTATAACGTTATCGCGCGTAATTTTAAAGCGAAGCTTAAACGTCTTCCAACTTTTTAGAAGGTTTAACTCACACCAATTACAGGTCTCCAGGTCGCATGCCCATTTGAAGCAGGCTCATTCCCGTATTTAGTGAACATACATGTTATTCCATGTCACAAAGTACGCGTACTCGAGACAGGCACATCACCCCCCCCCCCGCCCCCATAACTTTCCTGACTATCTTTGGGCGGCGCCACCTGACACGGTGGTTCTTAGCGTAGCATCTCAAAGCACACTGTGGTTCGTTGTTTATCTCTTGGTTGTGGCTGCACACCACGGTAACGGCATTAACAACGAGAACGTAATTGAGAGAAGAAGACCCTCTCACCTAATTGCCGATAGATGCTCCGCGAAACAGCGTAACTCTTTGTTTGCTTTCGCTGCTGGTGTGCCTAACGTAGCATGTATTCGGACAATTTCGGGTTAGCCTAAAATTAGTTACGTTTTCATCGATGTTCATTTACAGGACCGTATGCATTGTCCCAATGTTTTTTTTTTCACCGGCAGGAGTACCGCTCGCAGCGGGGTTAAAATTTAACGGAAAGTTGCCCCGATGTTTCTGTAGAAATACGATGGGCTAATGCCACAGCGCCGGATGCTCCTCCCGTGACATAAGAGAACTGTAAATTGGCAATGGAGACCAGAAAAGAGCGTGTACAAAATTTCAGCGAAGCACCTGAGAGCAACTTCTCATGTGGCAATTTCCCAGGCCACTCCGATAACGACATTCACCGACAGAATTTCAGGGAACAGAACATGGGGTAGGCGAATATTTGCAATAGCTTGTTTGTTGCATAAACGACCTGCGTTAGCACAAACACAAATATTTCGCATGATGGCGCTGTGCTAATAAGAACATCTTAGTTTTTATAAAGTTGGGGTCAGATATTGCTTTTATTTTCTCTCATGTGAACTAATCCATTTTCTGTCGTTCACTCCAATGTCCCATCACCTCAGTTTTATTGTACTCATAAAAAATCAGCATATTATTTTGGCATAGAGCCTAGTCCGGTGGCTAAGGTACAAGCCATAAGCAGTATACAAGAGTAGCCATGGAAGGCTAAAGAAGGCATCTTAGGAGAATTTAAATGACACCCACTGGTTCGTTTCGAACGCTACATGCCATTACAGTTGCAAATGTTTCCTTTATTCAGCATCAAAACTTCGTGATCGTAATGTCAACTTAAAATAAAAAAACAACTAGGGCTATTTTTCGGCGGATTTCTCATGGCTTTATTTGATAAGTACGAGAGTGTGCTAACTTCATAAAACCATGCCCTTTTCCATTGCACATGCCGGATTGCATTTCATCACGCTTAAGAGAGAGAGAGAGAAATAAGGAAGGGAAGGCAGGGATGTTAACCAGTCATGAGTCCGGTTTGCTACCCTACACTTAAGAAATCGATGCAGCTATGCGGGCTGTTACAGCACAAAACGCGCAATGAACTATTTGGCACTGCCATCAGCTATCTCATTAGTGCACAACCTTCCCGATGTCAGCGCCGCGATAACAAACCATGATACGTTCCGCGACAAACTCTACTGACGTTAGAGCTAATGTCATTTAAGAGCATGAACTGAAAGTTTTTCTTATTCAGGTATTAGCGTGTGATCTTTTTCACTATCTTGTTTATTGTTATAGTTCTGCCTCCTCTGTATGTAACGCAATTTGCGTTCTTTTTTTTTCTTGGGTGCAATTTACTGTGTGTCCCCCTTACCTGTGCACTCACCAGAGCCTGTTAGGTATGGTAAATAAATAAATAAATAAATAAATAAATAAAAACCGATGAACGCTTCCCATTTCATTGGTGGCAATGGCAACTTGCAGTTAAGGAGCTCCGCTTTCGGTTCTTTACAGTTTATTTTTGAACTATTGGCTTCCAATCGTATCTAGATAGGCTGATGCATACTTTTTCAATTTTAATATATGATCAAGCGAACGAACATATTGCAGACCTATTTTGTGCAAATTTCCTGAAATGTCATTGATTTATTTCACAGATTGTCGATGTGGACACCCGGCAACCACTGGGACCACTTGAACAAGGAGAAATTTGTATCAGGGGTCCTTCCGCCTTCAAGGGATACCTTGGACGACCGCAGGAAACGGCGGCAAATTACGAGGACGGCTTCGTCATTACAGGTTGAGCCGCCTATGAGAACTATTTTTCATCTAACGTGCATTCCTTATGGGGAGAAAAGCTCGAGTAGCTAGATATATAAGGGGGGAGCTCTTTCGGTTATCGGCATGTCCGTGCCCGCTGTGCGGTGTCCCGCAAGAGGGAAAAGCCGACCCACTTTAGCCCTGGACCCACACTCTTATCTCAGCCAATTGCTACGTAACAGTGATTGAGTGAATACCAATGCAGAAAGTAAGGGAGAAATAAAAAAGAAAAACAGAGCATAATTTTCCACCTCTTGTCTCGGATTATGGAGAAAATGGACCCGCTCTTGTGTTCGACCCATTATGCGCACCTTTTACCTGAGCTGATTGATACATCTTAGCGAGAGCAATTGTGATTGTTAACTTGGCCCCCTTGCAAGTTTCGTCAGCATCAACGATAAATGCACAGCTTCGCTGTTACCACGGTTTTGAGAGCGTGGAACTGGCTTGAACTTTTGAGTCTGCGCCTGCTTGTTCGTTTTGTCCCCTGAAAACGTGACATATCAGTTGCTGAATGGTTATTTTCTGATAATGATGATGATGATTCTCTTGTAGACCTACGGCACTTACCCACCAGGGGGGATTAGCCAAGAGTAATTTAATAATTACGTTTTGATTTGGAATGTTTCGAAGGAACAGATAGGAAAAAGGATGCTTGGGAGGGAATTTAACTAGTGGAATTGTGCATGTTAAGAATTCAAACCAGACAGATGAGTCATCAAACCAAATACGTTATGTTTTACAACACAAAGAAAAAGATAGTCTGGCTTTACGATTGACTTTTTTTAACAGGAATTGTCGAAATCGCATACCATTTGTCATTTGTATGTAATTGCACACAGCATTGAATACATCCCTGTGGCAATACCCAGTGCTGAGGCACCAAAAGACAGAGCGACTTCAGTTGTTGAATTTAGTCCCAACTTACTGATCAGAATTTCTAGAAATATTTTTTGCGGAGGAATCTGTACCGGCGCCAAACCAACAAATAATGCTCTATTCTTTGAATTTCACGACAGAAATAGCACAATGGCGACATAACCAAACCAGCCCTGTGTGAGTAAAGATTTAGCAGGGGGACACGACTTCGAAACCTGCTGAGAATTATTTCCGCTTGCCTAGACAGACACCACTTAGATTTCCATGGGTATTTAAATGTCCATATTCTGACCAAGCTGTGATAGTTTCCATTGAATCCCTAGGTATAGAAAATTATCCACATCTGAATGCTGTTATATACTGCTCTGCTGGATGAACTGATATTATCGGTCCTTGAAGTGATGCTCCAGCTAAAAAGTCGGCCATCACATTTAAATACAATCTGCATGACCCGGTACCCACAGCAATTTTACGAGGCTAAGGTGTGGCTGCATTAATGCTAAAAACGTCTGTAGGGCTTGTGAATTGGATGAAGATGTAAGAGAAGTACAGACCGAATGGGAATCGATTAAAACTACCACACTAATCGTAGCCGCAGGGAGTTTCCTAAGCACCAAAATGATTGCTAAGAGCTCTGCTGCATAAATGGGGGTGTAGTCTGGTAATCTCAGTGAGAAGGACCAATCAAGCGTTGACGAGAAGATCCCCACACCAGCCATTTCGCCCTTCACAGATGTGTCTGTAGCTATTATGTAATTTGTTTGTGCTTGCACAAGGTAGTCTTGCAGCTGATTAATTAAGTACCTAGGAGAGAGTAATTTAGCGTTTCCGGGAAAAATATAATATTCAATCCTGATACCCTGATTTGAGCCTTTTGATGAAATTAACTCTCGAATGTTAACGTTTAGCTATCTAATTGCCTTTGCACAAAGATAATCTGCAGTATGGAAGCCGGGCCAATGGGCTAGAAAAAACAAGTCTGGGTCTTCGATGAACCCATATTCAGTTCGTCTGAGCAGAAAACTACAACTTTAGCAATGTTTTATTGTTAGGATGCGGAATCTGCAAGACAATATAGACAAGCGAGCTTCTGGATACAGAACGTTATTGGCTGTACTTCTAGGTAGGCCTATGCAAAGGCGCAGTGATTCACAATCCAAGAGAACGAACGGTTAGTTTTGTAAGCTTGGGGAACCTGAAAATAGACCGCAACTGAATTCCATTACTGGGCGCATATACATCTTGTAGATCATCAGCAGAGCGTCCCTGCGCAACCCAAACCGTCTGTTGCTTGATCTGTCCAGCGCACCTAAGGCACGCTAAGCCTTAGATTTTACATGCTCTATGAGAAAAATTCAAGTTAGCTTCAACATGTATAGGATATTTTCTACCTGCACGACATCCTGTTTTTTCAGGCGACAAGGGCTACTACACTTCTGATGGCCTCTTCTACATATGCGGTCGAATCAAAGAGCTGATAAAGTGCATGGACCAGCAGGTGGCGCCAGCGGAATTGGAAGAGTTGCTGGCTGCTGACGCTGGGGTTCGGCACGTGGTCGTCGCAGGGGTGCCGCACCCTCAGTATGGAGAAGCCGCCCGCGCCTTTGTGGTCCCGTCCCAACCTCTCCAGACACCCTGCGAAGAGCAGCAGGAGGCCAGTAGGCTGATGGAACTGGTAGCAGGTACGGTATGGACTAAGTATCCCTGAACCAGCCAAATTTCTACTGTACATATTAGTCAGTCAGTCAGTCAGCCGGTCAGTCAGTTAGATTATTTGCCTTATTTACCTCTCAATTGGGATTTACATAACGGGTGGGGCAATAATATCAATGTTCAATTAAGCTAATACATAAATAACGAAATATTTTATAAACCTCTAAATGCCCTCACCTTAACGCACCAATGTATACAATTTTCTTAAGCACACAAAAAACACGCGTGGATATAAACACATACATATATATAGGACGTCAAATACAAAAGAAAAGAGAAAAGAAATGCTTACGTATTGGCTATATGGTTATGTAATTCTTATAGAAATAATGAGAAGCACGTTATGTAGGCGATGGTAGAAGGGAGGTTCTTCAAATCTGTCGCTCTTTGAAAACAGATGATGCTAGGAATATTGAATTTCCAGCACGTAATAGCAAAACCTGTGGCGAATTGGGAATGGTTTGTCCTGAATGGAATGTGGCTTTCACTTAAGGGGTTCGATGCAGGATAGCACTTTGGAAAAATTTATGGTAAGGACAAAAAGAAGCAATACGCTGACGCTGAGGGAGCGTTTGAAGATTGTATGATAATTTTAGTGACATGATGCTGACGTCGTATGAATATGAAGAGTGAATGAAGCGAGCTGCACGGTTGTGGACCAATTCCAGGGCGTTGATAAAATATGCTTGATGCAGGCTCAAGAGAGCGGATGCATGTTTCATCATTGGTCACACCAGTGATGTATAGGCGAGTAATTTTATTTGTTTCGCGGCTCTCGTGAGGGCATGTCTTAGAATGCCTAATGTTTTGTTGGAAGCTGGAATGACGTTTTCGATTTGCGTACGTCAGATCAAGTTGCTGCACAGAGTGATGCCGAAATATTTTTATGAGTTGGTTGATTCCAGAAGCATGCCGTCAATTGCGTATGGTGTTAGGCAGGAACACAGCTGTTGTCGCGAAGCCTTTATTCGGCCGAGCCACGCGCTCTACGAAGACGACGCTGGCGGTGATGATGGTTATATACAGATGATGGTTATATACAGATGAATACCCCCCGGCGGAAGCGGCCAACCTGGCCGCTGTTTATAGGGGTGAGGTACGTCGGATAAGTGGTTTCAGACGGGAAACATGGACAACCTCAGTGCCACGGCAGCGGCCGTCGGACGGCATGATAGCGGGAGTGATAAGATAGTTAACCGGTGAAGTTTGTTCGAGCACCACGTAAGGTCCGATAAAACGTGAATGAATTTTTTCACAGAAACCGGGAACTCGAGTTGTGGTCGACAACAACACTTCGTCTCCGGGGTGGAACAAGACAACGCGGTGTGATGCGTCGTAGCGAGCCTTGCGTTCTTGTTGACTTGCCTCGGTGTTGAGGCGGGCACGACGGCGACACGTAGCAAGGCGAGACAAAAACTGCTCGCTTAGCGATGGCGACGAGTTGACGGGAACATCAAAAAAGGAGGCATCGAGGAAAGATGCTGGTTGCCGGCCGTAAACCAGGAAGAAGGGGGAGTAACAAGTAGTGCGTTGGACAGCAGTATTATATGCAAACGTTACGAATGAGAGTACTGTGTCCCAGTTCGTGTGGTCAACGTTGAAATATATACATATCATATCGGAGAGGGTACAATGGAAGCGCTCCGTGAGGCCATTGGTCTGAGGATGGTAACTGGAAATTGTCTTATGCATGGTATTACATGTGAGAAGAACGTCCTCGAACACTTTCGACAGGAAAGCCTTGCCACGGTCACTCAATAACACGCGCGGAGCTCCATGTCGCAGAAAGATTGCTTCCAAGAAGAAATTAGCTACCTCTTCCGTAGATCCAGAACGGAGCGCCGCTGTTTCAGCGTACCTTGTCAAGTGGCCGACAACAGTCGCAATCCATCTTTGCCGCCACCTGATGTTGTCAGCGGTCCGTACAGGTCAATCCCAATTACTGCGAATGGAGTGTCAGGACAACGAAGAGGTTGCAGTAGCCCAGCCGGTGGTAAGGTAGGTCGTTTGCGGTGCTGACAGAGCGAGCAAGAAGCGACATATTTTGCTACGCATGTGGCCAGGACAGGCCAGAAAAGCAAGTGCGGATGCGGTCGTAAGTTTTATGAAATGCAAGGTGACCAGCCGTGGGGTCGTCGTGAAAGGTCTCCAAGATCTGTGCCCTGAGTAACCGAGGGGCGACCGGAACCCACCGCTGTCCTTCAGGATGGAAGGCGTGGCGGTACAAGATGGAGTTCGCAGCCTTGAAGTTCTTTAACTGTCGACGGGTCCGAGCATTAGTAGGACGAGATGATCCGCGAAGGCGTGCCGTAATTGAACGGCAGTAAGTGTCGTTGCGCTCGTGTGCCGCAAACGTGTCTGGGTGGAAAGAAGGACGCACATCGAGAACGGCGAGTGAAAGAACTGCTTACGATTGAATCGCAGGCTCGCTGACAGGGCGTGGTGGGCAGGGGATGTGGGAAGGTGACGGCAGCGGGCGACGGCTGAGAGCATCCGCATCATTATGCTTCTTGCCGAATTTGTACGTGACGTCGAAGTCATATTCTTGGAGACGTAGTATCCAGCGACCTAGACGTCCCGATAGATTCTTTAATGTCGACAGCCAGCGCAAAGCGTGGTGGTCGGTCACGACAGTGAAGTGACGGCCGTGGAGGTAAGGTGTAAATTTCTGTATGGCCCAAACAACGGCGAGGCATTCTTGCTCGGTTATCGTGTAGTTTCTTTCCGCCGCTGTCAGCGTCCGACTTGCATATGCGACGACACGCTCTTCAGAATGCCCGTGTCGTTGTAGAAGAACCATGCCGATTCCATGGCCACTGGCATCGGTATGTAGTAGTGGGCGCGGTATTATCGAAATGACAGAGCACCGGTGCAGAAGTGAGGGCGCGCTTTAAGCTGTCAAAAGCCATTTGGCACTCGTCGGACCATGCATACATCGTTCCGGAAGAGAGGAGTCGGTGGAGTGGTGCTGCAAGGACGGCAGAGTTGCAGATGAAGCGGCGGAAGTATGACGCGAGGCCATGGAAGCTACGCAGCTCCTTGGGGCGTTGAGGCCTCGGAAAGCGGAGGACGGCGGTAATCTTTTCGGGATCAGGCTGAATGCCATTTTTGCTTACGAGATGGCCCAGTACTTTAATAGTTTGGCTCGCAAAGTGGCACTTCATGGTGTTGAGCTGAAGACCAGCTGTAGACAGACACGTGAGCACTTCGTCTAGGCGGCCCAAGTGCTGTTCGAACGTTGAAGAAAAGACGACTATGTCATCAAGGTAGCACAAACAAGTCTTCCAGTTGAGGCCACGCAGCACAGTGTCCATCATTCGCTCAAAGGTTGCAGAAGCATTGCAGAGGCCGAAAGGCATGACGTTAAATTCGTAAAGTCCATCAGGTGTGGCAAAGGCAGTTTTTTCCTTGTCGGCCTCATGCATGGGGATTTGCCAGTAATCTGAGCGTAGGTCAAGGCTGGAAAAATATTCCGCACCTTGTAATGAATATAATGCATCATCAATGCGAGGCAAAGGATATACGTCTTTTCGGGTTACCTTGTTCAAGGCACGGTAATCAACGCAAAAGCGCACGGAGCCGTCTTTCTTCCGTACCAGGACGACAGGCGACGACCACGGGCTTGAGGAAGGGCGTATGACATTTTTCTCGAGCATGTCCTCGACGTGCTTGTCGATGATCTCACGCTCGGAGAAAGAGACACGATACGGCCGACGGCGCACAATAGCAGATCCATCAACGTGGATGCGATGAGTTGCCGCCGAGGTCTGTCCCAAAAGAGGAGAATGTACGTCGAACGAAGACTTGTGCTTAAACAACAAAGCGAGCAATTGATCTCTCTGTTGCGGAGTCAGGTCCGCACTGATAGTACTAGCGAGGGCAGGGGCAGAAGCACTATCTGGGTTTGGGTGTTGTTGTTTCGTACTAGTGCTCACGGCCATTACAGAAACAGGCTGAGTATCGACACCGGAAAGTACAACAGCACCTTCAGGAAGCAGAATCGGCTCATTTGTCATGTTCAGTACGGCGAGAAGGGCCCTACCGTTGATGAAGCGGACAAGACTCGACGCCAGTGCAGTCCTTTGGATAGGCAGCGGGCTGACGGAGCTACCAGAACGCCACCACTCTCGATTACATCTGACGCCACCATCAGGAGTGGCTCGTGACCAGGTGGTACCACACAATCAGATACATTGCGAAGACGGTGACTGTACTGCGCTCTGTTGTCGACATCATCAGTCTCCCACATGTGCACGAGACGTTGGCGGCAAGAAATGAAGGCGGCGGCATCACAAAGTCCCATCCCAGAATTAGCATATAGGCACAGGAAGTCAGCACTGCGAACTGAATGTGGTGGCAGATTCCATCAATAAAAACTCGAACAGTGCACTGTGCCGACGGCCGAATGACATTATTCACACTACGTAAAGGAGGTGCACTATAAGGTGTAGTAACCTAGCGAAGACGAGAGCACAAATCAGCGCGAATAACAGAAACAGCGGCTCCCGTGACAACTAAAGCTTGTACGGGCACCCCTTCAGCATACACGAACACCTAATTAGCCGGGCACTCTGGAGGTATTGGGGGTTGTCCGAGCGATGCAGTTTTCCCTCAAAAAACTGCAGCATCTAGTTTTCCGAGCGGTAGTCAGTAGCGTGGGAGACCGGTTTCAGGGGCGATGTTGAGCTTCGAAGAGGGGAAGGAGAGCGTCGGCGCCCTAGACGGTAGCTTTGAGGTGCGTCGTTTGGAGGAGGAGGTGAGAAAGAACGTGTTTACGGGCGGCGACGGTATTGGCTTGGAGAGGACGCCCCGTCCCTTTCGTCAACGTCGTAGCCGCGGCGTTCGTCCTGTTGGCGTTTCCGACAAAAGCGCGAGATATGGCCTCGTATGCCACAATAGTAGCATACCGGTCATGACGAGCGCTAGGGTGCGTAAAATGCAGGGACTGGTGCACGGGGAGTAAATGCTGCAATGTTGCCCTGCACAGGAACATGCGGTGCGGACTGCACAAAAGCGGGTCGCATGGCCGCCATTTGTGGATAAGTGGCGGGCGGGTTTGATGGCGTCGGTGGGTCAGACGCCACAGGACACGTCATAGCGGACAGCTTCTCTGATTATGTCGTGCAGGCCAGTAGACGAGGAGGGTGGTTTAAGTACGGGCGAACAAGAAAGCCCGGCCGCGCGCAGTTCCTCGCGGATCAAAGAGCGAATCAGAGTACGCAAATCGTCATCCGTAGATGGCCGGGTGTCACAGGTGTCTGGCTGCAACAGAATGGCTTGAAGTTCGTCTAGGTGCTGACAAGTTGCGACGATATCGTCCATGGTGGTACGATTCTTGATCGCCAAGGCGTTAAATGCAATGTGTCCTATCGCTTTGAGGATATGTCGGACACGATCTGCTTCTTTCATAGCCGAATCCACGCGGCGGCAAAGGGCAAGTACGTCTTCGATGTACGAAGTGTACGTCTCCCTGGGTGTTGCACGCGCCCATCGATCTTGCGCTTCGATATTTCGGAATGGATGTTAGGTATACCGAAAATGCGCCGAATTTGTTGGTGGAAAGCATACCAATCGCCGAAACTGCTCTGGTGGTTAAAGAACTAGGTTTTAGCGACGTCGGACAGATAGAAGCCGACGTGCCGGAGTTTCTGAGGGTCGTCCCAGTGGTTGTACGAACTCACTATTTCGTAATCCTCCAGCCACTCTTCTACGTCGTCACGAGGAAGACCAGAAAATATGAGTGGCTCACGCTGGCGCGCGCTGACAGTCCATGGAGGGGTAGCGGGGGCGGCCAGGTGCGTGGCAGCATTGATGCCGGAGCGGCCAGGCTACTGTTCGTGGCTCATGGCAATCGAGAACCGGAGCAAACAGCGACCCGAACGAAGCTCCAGGGAAACTCGTAGAGGAACGAGGGACCGAAAGCACCTTCCACCACTTTGTAAGGCAGGAACACAGCTCTTGTCGCGAAGCCTTTATTCGGCCCAGCCACGCACTCTACGAGGACGACGCTGGCGGTGATGATGGTTATATACAG
Source organism: Hyalomma asiaticum (assembly GCA_013339685.2). NCBI lineage: Eukaryota > Metazoa > Arthropoda > Arachnida > Ixodida > Ixodidae > Hyalomma > Hyalomma asiaticum. Next base: position 26,120 of record JABSTT010000051.1, on the reverse strand, counting down.
ATGAATATGACGTACGATGAATATGTTGCTCACAATGGAAACGTAAGATGAGTGTAGCTAGGGATGAACGACATAGTTTTACATTTGTTAACTCTTAATGTAAACGTTTCATGTTAACATTTAATATCAGGCCCTTTGGCACCTTCTTCACTTCAGTCTGATGGTGTCTATCTCGTTCCTTGTCTAGAAAACAGAGGAAGCTACATATTCTCTACGATGACATGTTCATCTTTCCGGAAGCGGGCGAATTTTGGGTCGTTTACGCTAGCGACGTAAACTAGAAAAGGATTGCCACCATTACGGAAAGTGGTGGTGATGAATACTCCACGGGTAGGCACATGGACGTCAGTTTATTGGTACACTCTAAAGGTTTACGTCATTCAAATTTCGCAGGAGAATTCTGTTAGAGATAACGCTCATGTACTTAGTCTATTATTCATTTCCGACAATTCTGTGTCGGAAACGCATAAGAAAGTGTGTTTGGGAACTGGTATATATCAAAGCAACAAAAGATTTTCTGATGTCTCTCAAGCAATAGAGGCTCAACAAATATAACAAGAAACAAAGATGCTGTTCTTCTAGCAATAAGTATACACAACACGAGCGAGATCACAAAAAAATATCGCCGTCTCCCTGTTTCCTTAACATTATGTGCCCAGCACCGGAGTGCTGTGAATTTAACGACACTTTCAAGAGACGCCCGTCTTGTAGAATTGCGTATATATTCAACTGACATCAGAAAGAATATGCAAGAAATCCGCTTAGCTTTTGCAACATTAGGTATAACAAAATACCATGGCCTCACTATTATTTATCGCCGAAAACTCTTGAATTTGCCGCGACATATCTCTAATGTACTGCAACTAACTGAATGAAAAGTTTAGCGCGAATCAAATGACACGACACAAAGAAAGGAGAGACCAGGCCAAGCGTTGTCTTTGTCTCTCCCTTCTTTCTGTCCCGTCGTTTCTTTTCCGCTAAAGTTTTCACTGAGTTATGCAAGACTAACAGCCAAACAATATGTTCTTCTAGAGTGTAGTTAGGCTGTTTCAGGCAAGTTTATTTGATATAATTTTTAAGATTCCTTGCACTTCGCCCCCAATGAATCCAAAAGCTGCTCGAAACGAAGAATTAGAGCGCAGGATTTTGAGAGCTGCATGGTAAAGCGGGTGAGATTGGTGCTTCTCAAAGAGGCGGCGATCACATATTTGTATAAAAATTCTAGAAGATGGAAACATGTTCATATATTTATAATAAAATCATGACCACTATCTCTTATCGCAGAAGTCTTACGGCCAATTCTTAGCATCACCATCAAATGGGTTATTGTAATAGGCCGATAGTACCTTGCCCTGTAAAACCAAGAAGGCCATTTTCGCACGTGAACTGGCTTCTAAGGCAGCACTAATGACGTCTTCATTGCCTTGGTGTGCGGAAGCCGTGCGCAGCAAAGCGCCCGAACAGTTCATCTCAGCAAACTTGGGGAACTTTCACCAGTTGCATAAAGGTACATCGCCGACTCCTGCGAGCATGTCAAAACTTCAATGGCGGAGGTGGAAAAGATATAAGCGACATGACGAAGGTCATTACTGGCAGCACCTTTGGTATGGTGGAGTAAAAAAACTCCTGGGGCTGTCCTTGGTTCATTATTCTTCGTGAGAGCTGCAACGAGCTCTGCTAGCAGCGTATGTGCACTATACGCCGCTTTCCCTCCCCCATTTCTCACGTCCGATCGAACACTCTACAGCACTGCCACCGTTCCTGCCTTTGAGCTGCCGCTGTACTACATACAGGATTTTTTCAGTGCGGAGGTCAGTCTTCACTTGTTACGCAATCACCAGCAGGGGAACCACGTTTGCTTTAACTCGTATACGTGCGCTTGTTTGCTCGCGCTTTTTCTTAAAATGAACATCTCCGTGTCCAAATCGCACAGCCTTGCCATCCTTGCGCGCCATACTCCAACTACAGCTTCCAACCTGATACATTATGTTTCCTTATCCTCAGATAACTTGCAACGCGGGCCCCAGACGAAGGAATCCTCGAAATGGCGGAAGCAAGTGAGCGTAGTTCTACTGCAGCCGCTGCTCAAGCCGTTTTATTTTTCGAACTCGAGATACCGAGAAATAACTCCATGTATGCTTGCGCTGTCAGATTATCGGGCGATTTACTTGTACGTACATACCCTCGTGCGAAGATTGTGCATCCTCGTAGTGTTCGACTGGTTTCGGCCCTCCATGGAGGATGTTGCAATATAGCCAGAACGGAGCACTGGTGAGTGTGCAGGACTCTCTTAAAGACGAGGGCGCTGAGAACGGTCCGAGGGTAGGCGCACGTGCGCGATACGGGCAGCTCACCACCACATTTGCAAAAACAAAGAACCGATGCATTTGTCTAAGGTTTCGGGAACCAAACATTCCTTAGCGCTACTCTTCGACCAATGTAACGTGGTCGTGAAATCGTCTACGTGCAGCCCCTGAAGCTGTATTACGCTCCATTTTCACTACGGTCATAATGGGACCCCACGGTAGCTCCTTACCGGTCTGCTTAGATGTAGTTCACCAGAGCCCCAGAGAGCCCCTTACAATCACATTACGGCTTGGGCGCGTGAACTTAAAGCAATTATTTTGCAAGAACAACAGCGGAACGAGGCGAGGACAAGGAAAGAACGCGACACGGCCGCCGACTCGCAACTAAAAATTTATTCAAAGCTACATGGAAAGTACATATATTAGCCAAATAGCACAGGCCGGACTTAGTCACATAGCACAGCCACTGCATCTTCGCGGCAGAGTTACCAAGGTGTCTGTATTCGTCATGATCTGGTAATCTCATGACCTCGGTAACTCTGCTGCAAACATGGAATGGCTGTGCCATGTGAGAAAGTGCGGGCTATATATATGAGTATTTTCCATATGTCTTTGAATAAACTTTTATTTCCGAGTCTGCGGCCTTGTCGTGCTCCTCTCTTGTCCTAATCTTGTTCCTCTGTTGTTCATGCAAACTGAATACCCACCGACTTCAAATATCTCTTTAGCTCAAGCAATTATTATTATTATCATTATTATCGTAGTTCCTTTTTAAATCTTTTCGGCCCTGGTGTCCTGTAAAAGAGAAAAGAACGACAACATCTATAAGCTGTGGCCTAAATAAGCGAGCAATGAAGAGAAAATTCTCAGGTATCCTCATTAAAGAGCTTTGCACCGTAGGGATGTATAGCACTGACATATTGGGCTGTGGCACAGCAATAGAAGGGTCATTTCGTCTGTTTATTCCCGATTATTTTCGTGTGTGCGCTCTGTTTGATGATAAGGTTCTATCGACTCGGCGAAGTTGCTACAGCACAGCCTCGGAAGTGCTCTTACGGGGGGTTGCGCATGTTTGGCACAGCCCAGTGAGCGCTAATGCGGCGCCCATGGAGCCTTGTGTGAAAAGGTGCACTGCACAGCTACGGCAGCATCCGTAACAGTTTCTTCACCATCAACAGGGTACTACAGAAGTGGAAGCAAGGTGGCAGACGACGAAAGTGTCGATAACTGAAGGAACCAAGCCTTAGATAATATATCACTTAATAACAATCCCTTTCTCTACGTAACGTGATTTTGTCCTCTGCTTCTACATACTAAAGCGCTTACTGCCAAAAATTGCTTTTGATTATCATTTACAGATCTTCCACAGGAATCCACATTCGTCATGTCCTTAATATAGCACACCAGGCTTCTGCGTTTGTCCTGACCATGAAAGTAACAGTTCTTCATCTAGGCCCACATTGCTTGCGTGCGCCTCCAACTTCTTGTTATTCTATTACAAAAGCAAAAAAGCTTTAAGTTGTTCATTTAGTTCTGAGACGGCTCCATTAAGGACGTGTCCTTAGAAAATGAACCAAAATACCCTTACTGCACAGCACGAAGGCCGCGCGATGGATATAGAAGACCATGAGGACAAATTCTAATATCGATACCTTGCTCTTGCAGATATTAACGAGAGAAATTTCATGCACGTAGAGGAGTATTCTGCAATATACGATGATAGGTCTCGTGAACCGTCAAATATGTAAACAGAGCCCATTCAGGTGCAATGAATACGCTTTCTGTCACAAGCACTACTTGTTTTTTTAATCGTTCTGGCTCACTACGTAATGAACGGCTGCGTTCTCATCGCAAAGTTTATGTATGTCCAGAAGAAGAAAAAAGCTATTTCAACTTGTACCATTGTTCACATTACAACCACTAAGCCCCGGTGTACAATATATAGGACATATCACATCATTTCATACTACAATGAGAGCGTGTTCTTTGGGTGGTAGTATATGAATACGCAGGATAAAAAAATCGGACAATTCAGAAGTTCAGGGCTGAAAAGATCAAGAAGCAGCGGCTGTATCAAGGTGGAATACCCTGCGCTGCAGTCACATTGACAGCCGTCCGCGTGTTCCGAGCTCTGCTGGGGCCGGTTTCTCCTTCTGAGTCGGATAGGTTGCTGCGCTAGTTGGTGTTGCATCTTGAAAATCCCAGCTGAACGTAATATTTATTGTTGTGTCAGTTCGGCCAGCGAGAACTGGTCATACATTTTTGAACACTCAGAATAGAAAACGAGGACTACGAGCAAGAAGGGACTGCGGTTTGTGTCCCTTTTTTCTCGCTGTCATCGTTTTCCGCAGTGGTCGTTCAAAATGGAATTGTTAAGACGACTCCACTAGCTACTGTGCCGAGCGTTTGCTCGCAGTGAACAACACCAGATGCTAAACTTTGAAATATCAGACTTTTAAGCTCATAATAGTTAATTACAAATTATTGCGCAGTTCCTCATGGCCACAGATTAACGCCACATGGCAAATTAAACAGGAGATCAACCCTTTATTCTGTTATGTGATTATCAACGGAACATACTAATGAAATTTGCATTCGTGTTACCACAGATCCCCTTACATGTGCAGGAGGATGTCAAGGAATTCTCTTCTGATCTCCTAATTCATCGACTCTAACACATTGTATTTTTTGCGGCTATGATGCCTTTATTTTTCTTACACGAAATAACTGTGACCAAATCTGCAAAACTCAACGATTCGCTCTGCCAGGGCGGATGATCAGCGAAGCTAAGCAGCAAGCTTGGCACGGGTAGCACAAGATCTTGATGCAGGGTGCGTGGCACATTTTATGGCGAAGCTGTTTTATGCGGTATACCAAAATTTTACTCAAGTAGTTCCGTCAAGGGTGCAGATATTTAAAATAATTGCACGCAAACAATGAACAACTACTTATGTCGCTGAGATTCGAACCCACAACGTCGCTGGATGAGACTACGGGTTGCTGGGCGCTCACTCAGTACACCACCTAGACAAGCCGAGTATGTGGAATAAATCGGCCTTTGATTTCACTACACCGCTTTACAATTTGCATCTAAGTCATGTCTGATTAATGGAAAGCGAAAATGCTTTTAAGTTAGCACCGCCTCCCCTTCACTGCACCCTTGGCTCGCAACGGTGGCAACCGCCATGGAGTGAAATAGTACGGTGTATGTGAAAGCGCGCTTACGGGGAACACTTCGGTCGTGTAAAGGCAGCAGACGTTAATTCCCTGGTATTGACGGCGCTGTATAACGTGGTTCTTGTTTCGCACTGGATTAACTTGTTACACATCTTCAGCTGTGTTGTGGCTTACGCCGATATCTGCTTCGTGTATGATGCACATAAAAGAAAACGGCGGCAGTCAACTCCGCCAAAAGCCAATGACATGGTTGGCCGAATGTCACGGAGAAAAATATTTGGTGTAACGACAGGTACCATAGCAGGAAGCGAAACGCATTGATGTGTTCACAGCTCTAACTGCGAACACTGACTCTCGCGTGCCCGGAGCTGAGCGCTCTGTAAGACAGCTGGCTACCATAGACGGAACACAATATCACAAGTGGCTTTCCCTTGCCGAAGCAACATGCCGGCAGGATGCCGAAGGCCAAGTACACCCAGGCAGCTGGAAAGCAAGTCGTGCGCTTTTCAGTGCAGCGGTCCGTGAGTTCACAAGACGATCCCCTGACAAACCATTAAGTTTCGCTTGCGCGGTTTAACCGTTCTCGAACGCTCCTGGTTTATGGCAGGTCTGTGCAAGGCTCAGACGCTCCCAACCCCTCGTCTCCGGAAAACTGCGAGCCATTCAACAATACCGTGTGTGCCCATTTGTCCAGAGTCCCCGTACAGTGTCAAGGTGTTGCTGATATATTCTTGCACCGGGTTAAGATGCCCACAGCACCGATCCCATTTTCTACCCCTTGATTGGCCAGGTTTCCGCTTATTGAATCAAAAGATTCTGTTAAGACACGTTTAACTTTCGTGTTGTTCCGATTCCTTCTGCAGAGTGATCAACTGCATTTTTTCCTTGTATTGAACGGCGGCGGTCACCACGGCGAAGGGCACCACACCAATCACCCACCCATAAAAGCACAGAAACACATACACGCATAATTAGGGTGGCGCGGGCTAGCCAGACGTTAATTTTTTTCTACCAGCGGGACAAATTGAACACACAAACACTGATATACACAGATGCGTACACATGGTCCGCACTGGGCCTCGGTTCATTTTACTTACACGTCTTACGCATTACTTCTTCCAGCGCTATCTTTAAGCCAGTGCTGCTTTTTATGATGCGGTACTACTTCATCCCAAGAACCATTAAAGAATGGAATGAATTACCGCTACTAACGCGAGGAAACAGCGATGCGGATCATTTTGAAGACAACCTCACGCGACGTTAAGGATGCACGCACGTATACACTTTTTTCCTATTTTGTGGGTGACTTTGACATTCGTTTGCATTGGTAGTTTGTATTAGTTGATCTGCATATATATGTACGGACTATTTCGCTTATGTATACAAGTTTCTCTTTTTGTACGGTAACGCTCGGCCATGTTTCGTAATATTTGATTAACTTGCATTAATGGTGCTGTGTAATATGATTAACGTATGGCTTATGTATGCTTATGTATGCTTATGTGTCTTGTTATCTTTTGTTAAATTCTTATATTTGCTTATGCAGTATGTGGTTCTCCTTCAACTGTTTCTTTTCTCTTCATGTAACGTACAACTTGCAGCAATGTTGCTTTTGACCCACCCTGTAACGGCCGACCGGCCAGCAGTATGAGCAAAAAATATCAGGATACTGCAAAATTAATCTAGGACGTGCGCCTCATAGAGTTCTGTTGTAGAGTCAACCAAACAAGGAGGGTTCATTATTACATGAGCTATTCTAAAGGTGCCTAAGTTCGGAGAAACTTCAATTGTAACATACGCTTACTGCTGGCTGCATTGCTTATAGGAAAGAAATATGCGTAAAAACGGTGTCCTTATTGGATGGACTATGGCGCATTCACTTTTGTGATAAGTTGTAAACTGCTATGTAGTTCAAGGAACCGAGTGAATAAGGAGATGTAGCAAAAATGGTGGGGATGCTGGTGGGTACCCATCTTTAGCATGCTTATTGCATGCTTATTGCATGCTTATTTAGCATGCTTTAGCACACTAAGTGGCTTTGTGTGTCTGACCTACAGCGTTGGAAATGTAGCAGGCTTAACCACAACGTAGCGCTTCAGTTCGCTTGGATTGAAGTCTGTTTAATTTTGATGTTTGCATGTAAGGAAGATACACAGCTTTCCACTCGCACATCATATGAGGAGTGGAAAGCTGGCCAAGGGAGCACAAATATTGCTCCCTTGGCAAGTACATTCTCTGAACTTTCCACTAAAGGAGTTGTCAGAACGAAGTGGGTCAAAAACCAACACCAACGTGTGCTCACAGATCTCGTTTCAAAACGAAATTGAGCCAGATCCATGTGCTGTACGAATCGAAGTGAGTCAAATCCAGTATGCCAATAGCAGAGCACTTCAGCGATCACGTGATCCAGCAAACTTGGCAGCCTCCATGCGAGTACCCGCCTGACTGCTCTGCCCGTTTCCTAGTGTTTTTGCAAGTTTTTTTCCCTTTTCGGAGCTGGATTATCATGGATTCCGATGGAAGTGAAGAGGTCCGCGAGAGATCTGTCCCCAGACGTCGACGACAACGTGAACTGAAGCAATGTCGACGCCGGCGAAGCAAGAATGTGCCGCTGCCGGAATGTAAACACGCAAAAAAACTCTCCGGTGCGCGCTTGTGACAGAGGCATCTGTGAAGTCTTTGAAGGAGAAGTTCAATGAATTGTGCGGGGTGGAACAAAAGGCGTTCGTTTTGATGTACTGTACGTCATCTGCAGTAAAGCGTAGGAGAGGAAAGGAAGTGGGACCTCGTCGAAGCCTTGCTGCTGTTTACAAGGTACGCCTTGAAAACGGGAATCAGATTCGTGTTTGTCGCGACATGTTTTGCGTGGTACTTGATGTGAGTCAGAGCACAGTGGCTCGCTATATCAAGCATAAGCATGAAAGGGGCGAATTCAAGCCCGATAGGCGGAGCGGTGATGAGAAGCTCAAGCGCTACTATAGGAAGCGATCAGCTGTTGTGGGGTTTATTCAGCGACTTCGCGCAAGAGGGTCCCACTACAATCGGAAGACAAAAAGTTATACCTTCCAGTTGAGCTGAAGAGCATCAGAAACTTGTGGAACATTTATAACCAACAAGCACCCGATGATGCGCGGTTTAGGTATGGTTTCTTTCACCACATTTTTCGAACGAAGTTCAATCTTTCGTTCAGAACACCAAGAACAGACGCTTGCTCTGAAAAACGCGTATGAAATGCAAACTTGTCAAGATGCTTCGCAGAAACAGCGTATCATACCGAGCAACGTTAAAGGTTGAAGTATAAGGTTGAAGTATAAGGCTTTTTACTCATTGCTACGTGAGAAGAGGGAAGACTTGAAAACTTTCTCATTTGATTGCCAACAGAATCAAGTCCTCCCCAAAGTTCCTGACCAGGAAGCCTACTACAGCCGCCAGCTGTATCAATACCACCTCTGCGTGGTGGAACACCAGGTGGACGGATCAATGCATAAAGAAGCTGTGCATTCGTACACATGGAGCGAAGATGAAAGCTCGAAAGGAAGCAACCAGGTTGCCAGTGCCGTGCAAATATACTTCGAAGCGCAAAATTCAGGGAGGTGCGGATAGGGATGAGGGAGGAATCAGGGAGGTGCGGATAGTAGCGGATGGCTGTGCTGGACAGAATAAGAACAGTACTGTGCCTTGCATACTTCTTTGGTGGCTTCAAAATGAGGCTCCATCGTAGATCTCAGTGGTTTCGGTTGTGTTTCCTGTCACAGGGCACAGCTTTTTACCCCCAGACAGGATATTTGGCCGGATTGAAAAGGATGTGAGAAAGCACGAAGAAATCCTGAATCCGCATAGCTACTAAATGATTTTTTCAAATCACGGCACTGTGTTAGAGCTTGGAAAACATTGGGACGTGTATGACTGGAAAGCCTACTGTACCGCAGTGATGAAGTCGACGTTCAGCTTGCCGTTCAAGATAACAGAAATCAAGGTCTTCTACATTCAAAGAAATGCAGCTTGTAGATGTCCTAAAATTCGAGCAGAACCCCACTACAACGCTTCTGTATCAAACTTTGTGCCAGTCGTAAAGAGGGGCGAGGCCCTTGCACAAGCTCCCGTGCAATGAGGACTTTACACCCACCATGTCGACGAAATGAAACTGAGAGATGTGACAAGCCTTTTTGTGAAGCATCTCGGCAATTCATGGCAGGATAATGAAGAGCTTGCTTATTTCGTGAATATCCTCAGGCGATCCCAAGAAAATAATGATCATTCAGAAGAGTTTGAAGACAGCTGCTTGTGCTGCGAAGAAGACTCACCTACTCTTCGTGTATAGTTATAGCGCTCTTGAAGCACTGTTGCCTATGTTTAATGGCTTTTCTGTCAAAAGTCCATCATACCACTCTTACAAGTCAATTTCAATAAAGCTTCTTCAAGCACACCGCATTGAAATCAATGTCTCAATTCAATATGAGCTAAATCCAAAGTTATCATGCTGATAATGGTGAAATCCGCTTCATATTTTTCAATTGATTGTGGCCGTAAATTTCCCCTATCCGACATGTAAAACATATCGTAGAATAGCTTTGACAGCATTGTATTTAGAATGCCTAGCTAATTTTCGCCGTTTTCTCAAATTCTGTTTAGATGGATTTGACTCATTTCGAAAAGAAAGTCCACATATATGCCATAAAATAAGGAAACTTCTCGCCGTGTAACCCTGCGTTCTTTCTTCTTTACTTCTTTTTTATTCCTAATTGGGAGGGAGTTCCCGAGAGAAATGAGATATCTTCAAGCGAAAAATACGGATTAGCTCAATTCCCATTTTCACCTACCGTAAACTGAATTCTCAATGCCTGTGCTTTTTCTCTTTGCAGCCAGCCTGGCGCGCCACAAACACCTACATGGTGGAGTTGAATTCTTGGAGCGCATACCTCAGACAGAGAGCGGCAAGGAGCTACGGAACGCTCTCAAGAACGCGTATACTAAGCAGCAGTCAAATGATCAAAGTTTCTTATCTAGCAGTAATCGGTGTCGATACCCATGTTGTACTTTCTTGACTACGCGTGATGTCTAAATTACTCACGTGGAATCCGAGAAAAAAATATCGGTGAGCTATAATTACGCAGCACTCTGGTTGCAGGTTTCCTTTACGCTCGGAGCATAACTGCGAGGAATGCCTTTGTCGCTCCGTTAATAACTGCTGAGGCGCACTCAAAAAGGATCAGTGTGGGACTGCTCGGAAAGAGAAGCGGAACGCCACCCAAATAGCTCTTCCTGAAGGGTTATTAATGAAATACGCCAGGGAAGCCAGATTGGCTCATCAGCGCATTTCCTTGTTGTGCGTGCCTATGAATAGATGAAATGGGAATTTCACTCAAGGCTAAACCTTGACTTTACGCGTCTCTACATACAAATAACAGCAGCGATGGGCCGCCGATTTCATCAGCATACCAAATATATATCTGTATCGCTGATATCACTGGCAAGCTCCCGCTGTCTTGAAGTTATATGAGGTACACTGTTGACTTTGTTTAAAGGCAGGGCTTTAATTAGCCCTTGTGCCAGCGAGGCGGACATTGAAAACGGCTCTCCATTGGCATCAGCGCACGGAACGGCCTTCGCTTCCCTGCTATTGTTGAGCTACAGTAGCTGTATTTGCATGAGCTTTCTCCTATAGTGATGCCGCGTTCACTGTTACGTCGGCCAAAGCGGGTGATCCGTGACATTTTCCAGCAATGAAACAGCTATTTTGTTGGCACCCATTGATGCATCCAGCGATCTACTCTAATGCACCTTCGATGCACTGTAAGAAGCGCGTCGACGTTAATGTGCTCGAAAAGTGATCCCCGACATAGTATCCGGGCAGCGAAGGCGATAGCAGGTGCTGTCCACGTCAGTGGGAAGAGGTAAATGCGCAGAAGCTAATCCTCTGTACCAAACTGCAAGAAGCGGAGGTGACATTCCTCGGCCGGCACGTATATATCTGATGGTGTGTTTCCACTTAAGGCGTTTTTTTCTGTCATATTGTTAGGTATATCACGAGCAAACGAAGTTCACATGTCTTCTCAATAAAGTCTCTCAGTCAATAGTACCACATCCCCTGTGTTTGTTCATTTGTCTGGTGTAGATTTTTTGCGCTTTTTCACATTGCAATACTAATTTTCGATGTTATGCCGTTTCGGGAGCACGGACAAGGTTAAGTGCTCGTTCACACAGCCGTCAAACGGCCCGTCACGTCACCGTCACGGCGCCGGTTTTCGTCAGGGGAGAGGGTTTCCGAGACGTAACGGGCTGACGGCGACGTAGAGCAGTGCTCTACGTCGCCGTCAACCCGTTTTTGAGGAGAAAACGTCACGGGAACCCTCTCCCCTGACGAATACGGGCGCCGTGACGGTGACGTGACGGGCCGTGTGACGGCTGTGTGAACGAGCACTAATATTGTAACGCGTCATGGTTGGGACAGGGAATGAAGAGGAGGACGACGTGTCGCGCATTCCGGAGCTCAGAACGAAGCCAGCGCTGAACTCTTTTTCCTCGGCTCTCATCCGCCATCTGTAAATAAAGCCATCTCCTCGCAACTCTTCGTAACAGTTGTGGTGGAAGCGTGCTGGGTACCCGACACTCAAAGACAGAGGTTCAACCGCAAGCTGTTCGTCGAAACCGCCGCCTTGCTGGACTCCCCCCGTTGCTGCCGACGACAGCAGAGATGTCTCGCGATGAAAACGTAATAGGGAACGGGCCCTTTGCTGGAGTTGCAGCCCCTGCACCATTTCCAGCGGCCCCTTCTGCACCTGTTTCAGCTGCGGCTTATCCGTGGCAGCGTCAGCACCTGATCGAGCCTCGCACATTCGGAGGCAAACATGGAGAAGACGTGGACGAGTGGCTGACGCACTACAAGCGGGTGAGCAATTATTATCATTGGGACGCGGCAACTCAGCTGTCCAACGTAGTGTTTTTCTTAACGGACACGGCGCTTGTATGGTTCGATAACCATGAGGACATCCTCACCACGTGGGATCGCTTTGTGTCCGAGATAACGGCTTGTTTTGGGGACTCCATCGCGAAGAGGAAGCAGGCCGAACACACGCTGCTGCAAAGAGCTCAAGTACCAGGCGAGACTTGCACTACGTACATAGAAGCTGTATTGAAGCTGTGCAAGACAGTCAACCCCCGCATGTCAGAGGAGCACAAGGTCGGCCACCTTTTAAAGGGCATTGCTGAGGATGTATACCATTTCCTCATCGGCAAAGAGAACCTTGGTACAGTGGCTGATGTAATACGACACTGCCGCACGTTCGAGACTCTGAAGATGCGGCGCATCACGCCTAAGTTCGGTAGGCTGCCGAATGTGACCACAATCGCAAGTGTTGATGATAGTGCGTCCTTTGACCTCGCTTCGACGATACGTGAAATTGTACGGGAAGAGCTCACCAGGCACGGACACTCGCTACCTCATGATACTCCCCCGATACCGGTCCCAACTCGTCATGTGGATATTGCTGCAACTGGCGCCGAGGGTTATAACTACAGCCCTCGCTCACCACCGAGGCCGCAGAGGAATCACTACCTAGAGTCACGGTACGAGCCGCGCTTCAGCTATCCTCGTCAGTCAGCCGCAATTTACCCGGACCCGAGTGAAGAGGCATTTGTGCCACCGCGTCGAGACGAAGCTTTCCTAGAGTATCGCCGATCTCCTGTGTGTTACCGCTGTGGCGCCACCGGTCACATAGCTCGGTTCTGTCGCCGGCGCAGGGACATATCACGACATGACCCGCCATCAACGTCTCGTCGCGCCGGCTATGGTAACAACAACGACACTTGGTCCACTAACCCGAGAAGCCCTTCACGCCAAGAGATCCGGCGCAGTAGTTCGCCAGCGTCAGACCGTAGTTTGACACCTCCGCCTGCCCGACTGCGCCGCTCGCCTTCACCGCGACGGCGGCTGTCACCACCGCCAACGCCGGGAAACTAGTCGGTGCGACCGATGGAGGTGAGGTCGCAGAAAAGGATTTACCTCAAATGCCTCCGCCAGTTACGATGTTCCGCAACAAAATAAGCGTAGTAATAGATGGATTATGTGCGACAGCTTTAGTGGACACTGGTGCAACCATTTCCGTTATGAGCAATTTTTTCAAAGATCGCATTGGCCGTAAAGTTATGTTTCCGTGGCACGAGTCTACACGATTTCGGGGTGTCGGCGGCGAAATACTTCATCCTCTGGGAATTTGTACCGTGAACGTGTTGTTGGCCGAAAGGGTGTTCCCGACTGAGTTCCTTGTTCTGCAGAGATGTACACACGATGTTATCTTAGGGATTGACTTTCTCCAAGAGTGCGGTGCTTTTGTTGACTGTGGCACTGGTGAACTTTCAGTCAGTGGTGAAATTGTTCCTGCCCTCGCTGACGAACCTCTGCCCGCCGAAAACACATTAGTTGTCTCCGCTGAACTTACAGTGCCACCATGGTCCATGAGCTCAGTCGCCGTGTCTGCTTCCGTCTCTGCCGTTTCTCCCTTTGATGCCGTCGTTCTACCTCTCGCTCTTCCTTGTGCTAAGAAAGACATACTAGTGCCTCGCTGTGTTGTGTCGATTAACAACCAAGCCACGTCTCTGTGGGCGCTTAACTGTTCCCCAATGCCAATTATACTACCTTGTGGAATGAAGCTCGCCGTGTTCGACGTCACCATGGGAAATTACGTCTCCGCCGTTGATGATGAGGAAGGCGAGCAACGTTCGGCCGTTTCAAAATGCAGTTGCTCCTACGAATCGCAGATTCTGAATATGGTTAGCAAGAACCTACGGTCCCATGAGCGACAAAGATTGGCTGAGCTACTGGAACGACATGCTTCTATATTCGACTTCTGCGAGCAGGAGGAACGCCGATCTCTACCCTGTTCTCGAGCTCATCACAGGATTGATACGTGCTCTGTGCACCCGGTCCGGCAAAAACCTTACCGAGTGTCGTCGTCAGAGCGGAAAGTTATTGCCGAGCAAGTGCAAGATATGCTCCAGAAAGGCGTTATTGAAGAGTCGTGTAGTCCTTGGGCCGCACCCGTTATATTAGTTAAGAAGAAAGACGGCTCTTGGAGGTTTTGTGTTGATTATCGACGATTAAACGCCCTGACCAAAAAAGATGTATATCCTCTGCCTCGGATAGACGATGTTATTGACTGCCTGCATTCAGCGTCCTACTTTTAGTCTCTCGACCTACGATCGGGGTATTGGCAGATCCCCATGCACCCTGCTGACAAGGAGAAAACAGCCTTCGTGACACCCGATGGGCTGTAGCAATTTAATGTTATGCCGTTTGGCCTATGCAACGCTCCCGCAACCTTTGAAAGATTTATGGACTCTATTCTTCGCGGTCTTAAATGGGAGGTGTGCCTATGCTATCTGGATGACGTCATCATATTTGGACGTACGTTCGAAGAGCATAACGAGCGTTTAGGTCTCGTTTTAGATTGCCTCGAAAAGGCCAGCTTGGTTTTAAACTCCAGGAAGTGCCGGTTTGGTGAACGACAGGCGTTAGTTTTCGGTCACCTTGTCGACAAAGACGGTGTCAGGCCAGACCCCCGGAAAATAGAAGCAGTCAGTGCCTTTAAGCCACCGCAGACTGTGAAAGAACTTCGTAGCTTCCTGGGATTATGCTCTTACTTTCGACGGTTCGTGCACCGATTTGCTGACGTTGTGTATCCACTGACAAACTTATTCCGAAAAGACAACCCGTATGAGTGGACCTCGGAATGCGACGCAGCCTTCTCTCAACTGAAGTTTTTGCTGACATCCGAACCTGTTCTTCGTCACTTCGATCCGTCTGCGCCCACTGAAGTGCATAGTGATGCCAGCGGAATAGGTATTGGAGGAGTACTGGTCCAGCGCCATAATAAGGAGGAATATGTGGTTGCATATGCGAGTCGGTCCCTAAGCAAGGCTGAACGAAATTACACGGTGACGGAGCAAGAGTGCTTAGCAGCCGTATTTGCCGTTCAGAAGTTTCGGTGCTACCTATACGGACGTCCATTCACCATTGTAACTGACCACCATTCCTTATGTTGGCTTGTCAACCTTCGTGACCCCACCGGCCGCCTGGCACGCTGGGCGTTACGGCTCCAAGAATTTGACTTTACTGTCTCGTATAAAAGTGGACGACGTCATGCCGATGCTGACTGCCTTTCTCGCCTTCCCCTGCCCACTACCGAGGATGGCGCAGACAATTAATTTGACACCTGCTTTGCTGCTCTCTCGGACACGTTTCCTGATGCCACCGTCTTCCAGAGGGAACAGCGCAGTGACATAAGTTTGGATCCCATGTTTGCCGATGCCTCCGGTCCAAAGGCTAGTGGTCGCTTTTCTCTTCGCGACGGACTTTTATACAAGACCAATCACTCGGCAAGTGGGGCGCGGTATTTACTCGTTGTTCCAGAAAGCCTTCAAAGTGATGTTCTTCGTGTCATGCACGATGATCCGACGTCAGGACACCTTGGAGTCATTCGAACTTTGCATCGAACGCAGGAGCGGTTTTACTGGCCTAAAATGCGATATTCTGTTAAACAATATGTGTCGAGCTGCGACAAATGTCAGCGTTACAAGCGGCCGACAAGCGCTCCTCATGGCCTCCTTCATCCCATAGCGCCGCCTACTACACCTTTCGAACAAGTTGGTATCGACTTGATCGGACCGTTTCCACGGTCGGCGAACAACAACCGCTGGGTCATCGTGTGCGTCGACCACCTTACTCGGTACGCGGAAACTGATGCGCTACCTTCCTCCACAGCCGCTTGCGTCGCTACTTTCTTGCTACGCCACGTAATTCTTCGCCATGGTCCTCCCCGTATCATTATCAGCGACCGTGGTCGTCAATTCGTTGCCGACGCAGTGGAAGAGTTGCTTCGACTGTGTACTTCGTAGTTCCGCCACTCAACTCCATATCATCCTCAGACGAATGGCCTTGTTGAACGCACCAACCGTACCATGACCAACATGCTGGCTATGTATGTCTCATCCAATCACAAGAACTGGGATGAGGTCCTACCGTTTATTACGTATGCCTACAATACAGCGAAGCACGAAACCACTGATTTCACTCCTTTCTACCTGCTCTACGCTCGGGCGCCTCGCAGCTCTCTCGATACCATTCTGCCCTTTATACTTCATACTGAAGACTCAATCGCCGAAACATTATGCCGTGCTGAAGAAGCCCGCCAAATCGCTCGCCTGCGTACGCTAGCGTCACAAGATCGTTCCAAGGAGAGGTATGACCATCGCCATGAGACAGTATCTTTTGAAAAGGGTGATTTGGTGTGGCTGTGGACCCCTCAGCGCAGACGCGTGCTGTGCCAAAAGTTCCTGGCCCAGTATACCGGTCCCTTCGCAGTCATCGACCGCATTAGTGACCTAACGTACGTGGTCGCACGCGTAACGCCACACGGACGCCGATCAAGCACTAGCCAAGTTGTGCACGTTGCGCGCTTCAAGCGGTATCAACCTACCACTCAGCCCTGACCCCTCAGGCCGGGCTTCGTCTGCGAAACGGGGAGTGTAACGCGTCATGGCTGGGACAAGGAATGAAGAGGAGGACGACGTGTCGCGCGTTCCGGAGCTCAGAACGAAGCCAGCGCTGAACTCTTTTTCCTCGGCTCTCATCCGCCATCTGCAAATAAAGCCATCTCCTCGCAACTCTTCGTAACAATATAGACGATTGAGTACATTGAAAATTTTATTCACCCGCTGCCGATTATGAAGCAGCATCATACACATAGTTACTTCTAGGCTAGCCCGTGCCAGATGGAGTGAAAAAGCGCAAAAGAACTAATTTTCTGAAGCAGCTGGGCTGCTTTAAATATGGCGCAGGGTTCTGAAGTCAATAGGCAAAACTTTTCTGTCAAATATGAAGCCAATTTCGCTCAAAAGAAATTCCGCTGCTACTACCAGTCGCACGAGGCTTTGCAATTTCCATCACTTTTTCGCTGAAATTACACGCACCCGTTGCAAATGCTTTATAATGCTTAGTATTTCCGCTAGACTCGATCAGCACCCACTGCGGCAAAACACGATTGACGCCGTTTCTTTCAAATAACCCTGACTGTCATTTGTTATACTTAAATGAAAGCCACTTATTATTGACTCTGGCACATTTTATTAAGTCTCTTGGACGCGATTTCAACAACTGCAGCCAATTCAGTAAGCGGTGATTAATAAACTGAACAAATAAAAATTCTGATGGGAAGAAGAAACGCACAGAAATCCCTCTCTAGATTTTAAACAGTCGTCGCTCATCCGACTTTATTTTATTCTAACCTCATCAATCATCCACAACGAAGAAGAGACATTGTCCAAAGGACAGAAAGTTGAGCGAGTTGGTAAGGGTCCATAGTCAGAAGAAGAGGCGTGCAAGACACGGACCCAAAGAAAATAAGTGAAGAACACGAACACCGGCGTTCGTGTTGTTCACTTTTCCTCCTTGTGTCCGTGTCTTGCACGCGTCTTGTTCTGACCATGGAGCCAGTGTAACGTGATGGTCTTAATTTCGAATACGTACGACACGCTTACCAACCGAATATTGAAGAATCGAAGCTAATCAAAACAGTTTCATCTATAGTTCGTTTGAAGGCCCTTGTTTGACCGGCTGTGGTAGCTTAGCCATCATGTGCGCGCTTGCGAATCTCAAGGTCTCGGAATTGAATTCCCACCACGGCGGACTCACTTCGCTGGGGGCGAAATGTAAAAAGTATCTTTGTTCTTAGGTGGACGATAAACTACGCCAGGTTGTCAAACTTACTGAGGAGCCGTACACTAAAGGGCGTGCTTCGTCACCATAAGTATAATGGTACGGGAAACGTCATGACTTTTTTCCAGTTGTTGCATTCACTTCCACATTAACCGAGGCCATTCAGTTGACGCGTGGCATGCAGAAGTTTCGGTTGCGGAGACACCTGTCCGAACGGAAAATGAAAAGCTTCGTGTTGTGCACTTCGCATAAATGAAGCTGTTTTGACATTACTCGAGATAACGTGTCTGTCGGTAATGAGAAATTTGTTTGCTTTGCAGCTCACGCAAATGTATTATTCCCAGCGGACACGAGAGCGCCGCATACGCAATACGCCAGAAATGCCAACGAAGACTGTAATGAAAACGCTAACTTGCGCTGGCGTTCAGTTTGCATCAGTACCGGATGCTATCTGCGAATACCACAAATGCAGTAGATCGGCACCGAGCACATACGCCGATATAGCGAAGTATTTGGTGCGTATCTCTCAAGTGAATCGCACCGATATATAGTTCACCTTAATACAGCTAGCTGATTGCTAGACAGACCCATTAATTATATCAATGGACCCCTCAACATTTTTAGAATGAATAAGCGGCCTTCGGCTGACTATGCCCACATTATCAATACTGAAGCCATTACGACAACCACCAGTGAACCCTGCAGTGAAAAATCAAAAGTCAAATTATGGCAACATGTATAAACAACCCACATGTCATTAAAGTTTCTGGCTTGCCAGACCCGTTCAGCTCATGTGTTTGGCGGCATGTGCGCTCTCAAGCGATTGGACAGCCGCAATACCTTCCCTAGAGAAGAAGTCGTTGTGAAATAGGGGAATGGAGCAACGCACCAGTAAGAAAGCAAAACAAGAAACATAGGCGCAAGGACGCGTCTGTCGTTCCGTTGAGCTACTTCCTGACGATTTCCATGTCTGAATTCCTAAGCACTACCTATTCCAAAATGCAGGATCTCTAAAGAGGTTTAACGTTGAATTTCTTCAAGCTACTGAAGTTGCATAAACTAGTAGAAAAATCTCTCTAACTGATTTCGTAATAAATAAACACAGTTGCGCAGGAGAGCTCGCTCTTGGCCTTTTTGGTTTTTGCTTTTGGCTTCCCCCCCTTACAGCGCGCCAGAGATGGGTTCTCTGCATGCGCCATGGAACCTGTATGTACTTTAGGCATTGCTTTCTTTCGATTAAATTTGTGGTAGCACCTATGTTATATATGTGTATGTCTATTTTTTGTTTGTTTGCTAGAGGGAACGGTGAGATGTTCCTGGCTTTGCTACGTCGCTTTTAAAATAGAAACCTAAGCGTCGTACAATACAGAAAGAAGCCTCGCGTCTTCTTCATCATCAGCCTGTCTACTCCCGCTGCAGGGCAAAAGCCTCTCCCATGGATCTCCAATTATCCCTGTCCTGTGCTAACTGGGCCCAATTTATCCCCGCAAACTTCCTGATCTCATCGGCCCACCTAACTTTCTGCCGCCCCCTGCTACGCTTGCCTTCTCTAGGAATCCACTCCGTTACCCTTAAAGACCAACGCTTGTCTTGTCTTCGCATTGCATGGCCCGCCCAGGCTCATTTTCTTCTTAATTTCTATTAGTATGTCCCTAACACGCGTTTGTTCCCTAACCCACACCGCTCTCTTCTTGTCCCTTAAGGATATACCTACCATTTTCCGTTCCATAGCTCGCTGCGTCGTCCTCAATTTAAGCTGAACCCTCTTAGTTAACCTCCAAGTTTCTGCGCCGTATGTGAGTACCGGTAAGATGCAGCTGTTATACACTTCCCTCTTCAGAGACAATGGTAAGCTACCATTCATTATCTGAGAATGCTTGCCGAATGCACTCCACCCCATTCTAATCCTCCTAATAACCTCAGCCTCATGATTCAGATCAGGGGTCACTACCTGGCCTAAGTAGATATATTCACTTCCTACTTCCAGTGCCTCGCCAGCTATCTGAAATCGCTGTACTCGCCCAAGGGTATTGAACATTGCTTTAGTTCTCTGCATATTAATTTTCAGGCCCGCTGTTATACTTTGCCTGTTAAGGTCAGTAATCATGCTTTGTAATTCATCTCCCGAGATACTTAGCAAGGCAATGTCATCAGCAAATCGGAGGTTACTGAGGCATTCCCCATTAACGCTTACACCCACCTGTTCCCAATACAGTGGTCTAAATACTTCTTGTAAATATGCTGTGAAGAACATTGGAGAGATTGTGTCACCTTGTCTTACGCCCTTCCTTATAGGTATCTTGCTGCTCTCCTTATGGAGGACTATGGTGGCTGTGGAGCCGTTGTAGATCTCTTCCAGTAGTCTTACGTAGTGCTCGTCTACGCCCTGATTCCGCAATGCCTGCATGACTGCTGAGGTATCGACCGAGTCGAATGCCTTCTCGTAATCTATGAAGGCCATATATAGGGGTTGATTATATTCCGCGCATTTCTCTATCACCTGATTGATAGTGTGAATATGGTCTACTGTTGAGTAGCCTTTACGAAACCCTGCTTGTTCCTTAGGTTGACTGAAATCTTAGGTGGCACAAATTCTGATAGTGATTACCTTGGTAAATACCTTGTAAACGACTGACAGTAAGCTAATCGGCCTGTAATTTTTCAAGTCCTTTGTGTCGCCTTTCTTATGGATTAGGATGATGTTAGCACTCTTCCAAGATTCCGGTATGCTCGCAGTCATTAGGCATTGGGTATACAGGCTTGCCAGTTTTTCCAGTATAATCTGCCCGCCATCCTTTAGCAGTTCTGCTGTTATCTGACCCTCACCGGGTGCCTTTCCCGCTCGCATCTCTTTCAAAGCTTTCATTACTTCCTCTGTCAGTACTGGTGGAATGTTAGCCTCTTCTAAACTGCTTCCCCGTTCACTATTTTGGTTATCATGACTGCTGTAGAGATCTCTGTAAAACTCCTCGGCGATTATGACTATCTCATCCCTATTCGTGATCACATTGTCTTGACTGTCTCGTAATGCATACATCTGATTTCTACCTATGCCTAGACGTCTCTTCGCCGCTTTCAGGCTCCTTCCGTTCTTTAGAGCATGCTCAATCCGCTCCATATTATACTTTCGTATGTCGGCTGTCTTACGCTTATTGATTAACTTCGAAAGCTCCGCTAGTTCTATTCTGTCAATTGCATTTGATACTGTCATGCCTTGACGCTTTCCAATCAAGTCTTTTGTCTCCTGGGAAAGTTTGCTAATAATCTCTCTACTGATCGTACCTCCTACTTCTATTGCACATTCCTTGGCAATCCGCGTGAGATTATCGCTTACTTCCTGAACGCAATTGTCTGCTTGGTCTGTTAGAGCTGAATATCTGTTCTGCAGCGCTATGTGCAATTCCTCGACTTTCCGTCTCACAGTTAGCTCATTGATCGGCGTATTTCGTACTAGCTTATTGCGGTCCCTCCTCAAGTCTAGCCCAATTCGAGATCCACCATCCTGTGGTCACTGCACCTAACTCTGCCCAGCACTTCCACATCCTGCACGACGCCAGGGTTCTCGCATAGTATGTAGTCTATTTCATATTTATGCTCGCCATTCCGGCTTTTCGACGTCCACTTCCGATTCTCCCGTTTACGGAAGAACGTGCTCATGATGCGCAGATTATTCCACTCGGCGAACTCTACTAATAAGTCCCCTCTGTCATTTCTACTACCAAAGCCATAGTTCTTCGTAGGGAGTGTTAAAATGTATGATGTGTCCGAGTTCCACAACAATTTTAATTTCAGGCACAACCCGAGATGCTGGACTCACAAGGAACCGTCCCTTCACGTCTTTGCAGCTGTAGGGGATCATGAAATTTTGATTTCTCCAGGGAATGTGTTTAAGGGGCATTGACAATTAAATGGCACGGACACAAGGGGAGAAGCGTCATTCCTTCAGCGCAGCAAAAACTTCGGAGTCTCATTTTAAGTTACGGCACTTTACCACTGAATATGAATCACACTGTGGCCACCCCACTGCCTCAACACATCTGCCATAAAGAGATGCAGTCACCAAGCTACTGACTGGGGACAGAAGAATACCTGCGATAAAGGCAGCATGTTTACTGGACGCTTCCCGGTAGCACGTTGGGTTCATTATCCCTAATATCGTTCGCATATACAAGCCCAAATGTTTGAACGCTGATCAAAAACACGCAGGACTCGAGGCATCAACAGTTTAGTCCATTTTGATGATACAGAAGAATTACTAAAAGGAGGTTATGGATATATGAAGGAACGGGACCTCACATTTATGATTTAGAAATCTAGGAAGATTCAACCGAACGGCGTCAAAGTGGTGACGCCATTCTGTTTTCGCTGGGCGTCTGGTCCATGGGAGAACCAGCAGGCCTACTTCCTGTTGCCTCGGCGTAATCGAAGCACTCCCGCCTGTTCCACCACGAGAGGAAGATCGGGCCAGGGACCGGGCACGAGGCCGGGCCAAGCCTTGCCGCTTTGTACTCACGGTCGCACTGAGGGTTCGTCTACGACCACGCGGGGCCGAGTACGTCTTCGCGGAGCAGTTCCAGTGGGCCGGAACTCCGGGATCAACGGCCGCGCCTCTATACGTCACCACGACGCCCACCGAGCTACGTCATCGGACACTCGACGACTTCGACTCGGGGACATCGTTGGCTACTTCGTCGTCACCTCTGAACCGTATGAGCATCTTTTGACTCTCGCGCGTAGCGGACAGGATAGGGATTTTTAATTGTGCTCGTCAACTCTTTTACGTCGTTTGCGTGTGTAATACGTTCTACGTGTGCTTGTTCACCTGCGTGCTGCGTCGTTGTTTCTGGGGCGAATTCTGAACCCTTCCTACCATGATGGAATGACGAAAAGGCGGCTTGCAGACACACGTACTGTAGTGCAAGACCAGGAAACCGTCGCGACCATTTTTGTCCTTGGTCGCGACGGTTTCCTGGCATTGCAGTTCAGCACATGTGAACGCAATCCGCTTTTTCGCCAAACAATCAGGATAAGAAGAAATAGAAGTACACTGGCGAGAGAAATCGCCAACGCCTAGTGGATCCGTAGATTAGTGCCAAACTGCGTCACCCCTCGCTCCCTTGCAGCACTCCCTCCCTGTCTGAAAATGAGCTGAATTTCTTGAGACTTTAGGGATTCCGCACATGGCACTTGTGCGCTTCCATAGTATTTTTTATGTTTCTTGTTTTCGAAGCCATATATGTGTACGCTCTCTGAAATGAAACGTTTCTGAAAGTTCCCGCTTTTCCGTGCCCCTTCCATAGCCCTGTGCGACACTTTTTTTGCGCTATGTTGCCAGTTATGCAGTACCGATATGCCCCACTCCACACTCTTGATATGTGAAGCGCCGCCACTTCGATGGCAACGCTGATATTCAACGTGCTGCTGGTAGCTGGTTTGACAGCTACTTACAAGATTTTTCTTAAACGAACTAGAAAAGCTGAAACAACAAACCAACAAGTGCATCTTTCTCACAAGCTAAGATGTATATTCTTGCTTAACTTGACTAATTGTGCATACCGAAATGCCTTTCTAGGATTCCAATTCTATCACGTTGCAGAAAAAAGACAGATTTTTCCCGAATTTAACAAGGAGTATTCTTAAACATGATTCATTTCTTGGCGAACGGAGCAACTTTCACCGCATCTATATATCTATTATGATAAGGAAGTCCAACACGGTTGTAGACGATGCGGCCCTCAGCGATTGGAATTCGCGACGGCGTAAGCTCAGCTATTCAGAGCGGCAACCACGTCCAGCTCGAGCCCCACTTGTGTAACGTTGTCGATTCGACTGCAGTGCTCTCTTGGAGTGCTTCTTCTCCACTAGATCTTCCCGCGTCGCTGACAACTCAGTCGCTCCGCTAGGCTAATGCATCAGGGGAAATAGGGGTTCCGAATAACGTGTCACGCAATCTAAGTGCACAGTGTGACCGGTTCAACGAGATTGCTGACAGGGGAAGTTTGCCGCAGTATCCGGTAAGCTCCATGATACTTCGAGGCAAACTTAGATGCGATGCCTGCCGTCGCAGTAGGGGGCACCCACAGTCAAACAGAGCGCCAGGCGGGAACTGGCAGTATGCGAGGGAATCGTTGCGGTGAAAGTTTTTCAGTGCTTGTTCTTGGTTTGTAAGGAAGCGAGCTAGTTCACGACATTCTGACATTCTTCTGCATATCGATCGTGCTTGGAAACCGGGTGGTCCTCTGATGAGTCGGTTTGGTAAGGCATGGTAGTGTTGACCGGTGATGATGGTTCTCGGCCATCAAGCAAAAGAAAGGTGAAAACCCGGTAGTTGCCCGAGGCGCCGTACCCGTACGTTGCATGAGGAAAAATGACGTTTTTGGTTCGTATGGTTGAAGGTGACATGCATAGAAGCCATGTCGCTGAGAGTCTAAGTCTCTAAGTGTCTAAAGCGCTTGGTCAAAACGTTTGTTCTCAGGTTCTATGAGTTGGTACAGCGGTGAATGATACAACATTGAGCAAGCACCTTTCAGCAACATCCGCGAGAATGGCGCGGCCTCGGTCACTCGGGAGTTCGAGCGTAGCGCCTTGACGCAGAAGGAAGAATTGGAACAGCGATGAAGCGAACTCACGAGCTGTCGCGGATAGGAGGGCAGCCGTTTCTCCGTACCCCGAATGGTGGTCTGCAGCACAGTAACCAAGCAATTTCCCGCAGCAACGTGTTCTAGAGGTTCATTCCAATAGATGAGGTTTATCTGGTAATGTCACGAACAGGTTTATTCTAATGCGGTGAAATGGGAGTGATGGACATGGCAAAGGTTTGCAGTGGCGCAGAAGAGTGGCACGGACCAGAATTGCGGCTTTGAGTATGCGATAGATTTAATATACTTTTGCATAAAGGTCTACATGCCTCGCCAAAAGAACACGAGGCCCACTCTGGGCTAGGTTTCCAATAGACCATCGTGTGCGCACAAAGAATGAGCTCGTAAAGCGGCGCATTTCCGCGAGAGCTGTCTGGATATGGCATGTAGACCTTTGCGTCCGCCGGATTGGTAATTGCGGTGATAAAGTATTGCATTCCGCATTTTAAATGGGAAGCTTGCTGGTGTAGTGATATAGATGGAGGGATTCTGTTCGCTTCAGACAAACAGAGCTATAGGTACAGCCTGTCGGCAATACAATAAAACCAACACTTTAGTACCACAACAGATGCTAGGCAAAGTTGGTGTAAATTCATTTTTTTTTCAAGAACAACAGCGGAACAATCAAGGATACGCGCCGTGTTGTTTCTCTGTCCTCGTCCTGTTCTGCTGTTGTTGTTGAAAAATGAAGGCACATTTTGGTTTTTATGAGCATTGGGAAAAAATAAAAGCGTATTTTACAACACACACACGAAAAATAAAGTTACTCGCATTCAGGCAGCTTAGGCGACAGGCGCTACTGACGGCCGCATTGTTTACGACGTGCAAGTGTTCACGCTAGTCGCTGTTGTTGCTGCCTTGTCTTCGATAAAATAAAATACGTTGTTGCTTAGCGACTATTGCTAAAAAACAAATATATGCATACTACGGAATGAGCTTTCGGCATTTCCGGAAGCATCAGTGGGGACATCACTGCATATAGTTGCGCAGACCTGCCTGGGTACGACCAGTAGCCATTTGCGTCCCTCTGATTGGTTTTGGAGAATATAGCCTCTCAAAACCGCCCGCCCGCGATGGCAGAGATCGCGCCATCCGCGACGATATTCCTCTTTCCTCCCACTACGAACCGGTTGGCAGACGTCACTACCACGTGCGCGTCAGGAGGCGCGCGAGGATTGGACCGAGAGTATGACGATGCGGACGCAAGCAGAGAGGGCGTGATGTGTAGGGCAGTGAAGTGAGCGATTCTTAAATAAGTGCGTGGAAAATGCGTGGAATGCGTGGAAT
>JABSTT010006092.1:0-19999 GCA_013339685.2 Hyalomma asiaticum | reverse complement strand
CCCAGTAAACTGCGTGGAATCCCAGTATATGGGATTCTGGAATAATTCGACAACAATAGAAAAAGCAATAATGGTGCAATTCCTGAAAGCCGGCAAATCCCCCACATCTGCCAGCAGGTACAGACCAATTGCCTTGACAAGTTGTCTGGCAAAAGCTATGAAGCCGACATAAGCATCAGACTATCGATCATCCTTACCTCAAGAAACTTTATCGATCCTTACCAATGTGGGTACAAAAAGGGCTCTTCCAAAATTTATCATCTTGTTCGAATTGAACAAGAAGAGCGGCGTTTCCGTAAGCAGCACTGTCTAGCAGTTTCCTTAGATCACGAGAAAGGTTACGACACCACGTGGAGATTTGGGATTTTACAGTACCTCGCTGACCTGGGCATCCGAGGACAGAATGATGAACTCTCTGTCAGATTTCATGAATAACAGAACATTTCATGGAACGTCTAGGCACTGCCCTTCTGCCCACATTTGTCCAAGAAAATGGAGTCCTCCAAGGCTGCATCCTCAGCGCAACTCTTTCACAGTACAAATGAATTCCATTAATAAGGTAATTCCACCGACAGTTATGCACTCCTTATATGTCGACGACCTTCAGATCGGCTGTCGCGGCTCAAACCTGTCAAACTGCGAGGGGAACTTCAACTTACATTGAACAAACTGACACAGTGGGCTGTAAAAATGGTTTCAGTTTCTCTACGCAAAAGAGTTACCGTCTTGTTTACACAAAAAAGACGTCTGCACCATGACCCTATTTTGAAACTAAACAATGTCGCGTTACTGGTAAAAACAAGAACACAAATTTCTAGCAGTCATTTTTGACAAAAAACACAGCTGTCTGGTCTAAATCCGCGCACTAAGAATTAAGGCAAACAGACCAAAGAACATTTTGAAAAACATTATCGCAAAAACAATAGGGATCCAATGGGCTATGCCTGCTACGTATTTACCGTTCTGTGGTGCGAAGCATTCTGGATTATGCTTGTGGCGTTTACGGTTCTGCCCGAGAATCTTACACCCGACGCCTAGATCTCGTACACAACCATGAGCTGCGGTTACACTGTGGGGCTTAGAGAGCTTCGCCGGTGCAGATTTTGTACGCTGAATGTAATGAACCTCCTCTTTGGCTATGAAGAACTGTTTTAACTGTTGCGTGTGTTCTAAGAATTAAGTCGTCATCTCACCATATAGCCACGACATCGTCACGAAATACGTCTTGAGTACACTATATACTCAAAGAAACCACCCTTTAGCTAACCCTTGATATCACGTTTCGAGGAAAGTTGCCTGATGTACGATGCATCTGAAGAAATAATAAATGTCTCTGAAAATACACCGAGCTTTCCACCATGACTTAACGTAAATCGCCTCTGCGATTTCTCTCTAACCTGTATAACGTAAAAATACACTCCATCAGAACACATGTTGCAAGCATTGCGTGGTGTCGAGGACAAATATAAAGGGTATACGGAAATTTGCACAGATGGCTCGAAAGCCGAAAGTCACGTGGGCGTCGGAATTATCGCAGAACAAGGCGCAATATGCATTAGAGGGCTTCAGCATATCTCTGTTTTCAAAGCGGAAGCTTATGCTATATGGGAAGCGGTAAACACAATTATAGCTCAACAACTGAAAAAAAAAGCAGTCGTATACGCGGATTGACTCAGAGACTTATAGACACTAAGTTTAAAGTCTGAGTGTGAATAATTACCGGGGGATATTTTAAATACGCTGGTTTCCTATAGCAATAACATATCAGTCTGTTTCTGTTGGTACCGAACCTCGTGGGCATACCAGGAAATAAAAATGCTGATAAGTGCGCTTCTCGGGCACCATAGAGAACAGTGACAAAGAATAACCCTAAGAGACAGCCAGTGGGCAATCCGTAGAGCACTCTTCTCCAAAGGGTAAACACAGTGGCATTCATACACAACCAATAAGCTCCATCTCGTTAAGCCCATTTTAGGCGAGTGGAAGACTTACCATCACGATGAACGGTTTCTAGAAGTTACATACAGTCTGGCAGCGGTTAAGAAGCAATAAGCACTAGACTAATTCTTATGCTACTTGAAATAGTTGTCGCTTATCCAAGGACCGATTGATAGGATTCGGCGGGTTCAGCACGCACAGTGGCGCCAGTTCGGAGCCTGATAGCTGCAACTTCTCTGTGACATGGCGCTCTGTCACTACGGCCTATCAGCAAGACGTCACCGGCTTCGACTTCTATAAAGAGGCTGTCCGCTGAATACTTAGACACATTGCGTTAGCGGTGCGTAAGCAATAAGCACCATATTAATTCTTCTGCTTCTTCCAGTGGTTGTCGGTTATCCAAGGACGGATCGACAGGATTAGGCAGGTTCAGCACACACTGCGACGCAAGCTCCGAGCATGATAGCTGCTGCTTCTTTGTGACCCGGTGCTCTGTCATAAGGGCCTATCAGCAAGGCGTCAGCGGCATCGGCTGCAATAAAAAGGATCTCAGCCCAACACCTAGACACAGTATGGTAGTGGTGCGCAAGCAATAAGCACCAGAATAATTCTGCTTCTTGCGGGTCAATTACATCTCTAGTTTTCCCTGCATACGTTATAAGTCTGCGCACTGCTACCAAGCTTTGTTAGGGATTTTATTTGCAGTGAATCGTGTTTTTGTCTTTTGTTGATATTGAACTGTGCTTTTGTTCGCAACAATGTTGAGAGATTCAGAGAAAGCGCTGGATGATTTAAAGGGTAAAATAAGACTTGAAGTGCACTCTGTCAAAGAAATTGTGTAGTTTTGCGGTGACACTTGCGCTGAAACAAATGCGCTTAGCACAAAATCGAAAGCTTTGAGGCAGGAACTGACCGTCCTGTTAAAACGCAACGAAGCTCTCAGGAAAGAAAACAAGCAGCTAGCGCAACGAGTCGACGAGATGGAACAATATAGATGTTTGAATAGTCTAGACCTTAAGAGTGTCAAGTCTGTCGGCAATGGTGAGGATGTCATGAAATGTACTTGACCACATCATAGACGAACTGCTTTGTGCTTCTGACATTGACACATGTCACAAGATAACGACACGAGTCGCAGGCATGAGGAACATTATCGTTCGTTTCGTGTGCCGCGATAAGCGACAGGCGGTTCTTGCGAAGGCTAGAAAACGTCAGATCCAAATGGGATCCTGGGACTTCCTGGATCATATCGGGTGCATATTACCGAGCACTTAACCCGCGCTAATAAGCAGCTGCTGGGAGCCACGTTCGCCGGCAAGAAAGAAATGTCTCGAAAATTCGTTTGGACGAGCGGGGGCAAGGTTTTCTCCAGAAAGAAAGAATCTTTCAATGCCACCAGGATTGTCGATGACGGCGATTTGTGCAAGATATCACAGTAACTGCGTGATTTTTCGCTTAAGCGATCATGGCCACGTTCTAAATACCAACATGTTCTCTGTACAACGCCCAATCTTTTAACGCTAAATTCTGCAACCGACATTAGGAACTATCTGTTATCCATTTTAGCATAAGAAGCATTAAAAACAAAGGCGATCGGCTTAATCACTTTTTTAACACATTAACTGCAGAATTTGATGCACTGGTATTCACTGAGACTTGCTTGCTCGCCAACGACGACCGACTTCATTTCAATAACTACGCATATAACGGTCTCCTATGTCCCAGTGCAAGAGGAGTGGGAGCAGCAGCTGTATATGTTACATGCTGCTGCTCCCACTCAGTTCTTGAAGACTGCTCTGCAATGAATCCCAGTGCTGAATGTCTAACTGTATCACTAACCAATATAGGTGTCGTGGCAATTTATAGGCGACTGACGGGAAATAAGCGGCAGTTTCCTGATTTTCTTAAAAAATTGCTTGAGAGCTTGAAATATACTGCTCTTCAATAGGTAGCTATAAGTGATATTAATATGGATGTATAGCATGATGATCAGAGAACTACAGATTTCAACACTAATATTATATCTTTAGCATGTTGCAATCACATTACTTTTCCTCCTAGAATTACACTTCATACAGCCACACTTTTAAATGTTTGTGTTAAGAGCATTGTATCATGTGAAATTGAATCTGTGGTACTGATCTCGGACATTAGTGATCACATTCCAATTGTTTGCTTTATCACCAGAGTCAGAACACCCAAGGCTACAGGTGATATCTGCAAAAGGCGGGAAATAAACGATGAAAATTTGAACAAGTTTCGATACCTCGTTAGGAGTATAAACTGGATTAACGTATACGATATTGGTGACGTAGGTAAGGCATAATAGGAATTTATTAGGATGTTTCTGGACGCCTATATTAACGCTTTTCCGCTAATTAGAAGTGTATAAACAGGAAAAAGTTGCGGAATCCATGGATTACAAAGATTTACACAAAGTAATTTGCACTAAGAACAAGATGTACCACTCGATTATTCAGAACCAGGACGCCAACGTTCTAAAGGAGTATACTATCGATAGCAACTGAATAAGGACTTGAATTCAGCCAAAAAAAAATTATATTTTAGAGCACGTTATGAGAAGAACAACTGACAGCGGTAAAGTACGGAGAGAACCAACCAATCTTAAAAGAGGAAAAATAATATGCTGCATGAAATCAGTACATGAGAAGGAAAACTGTCTGGTTTTGATTTAGCTGGTGCTTTTAGTGATACTTTGTCAGTGTTCGTAAACCGATTGGCGATGCCCTTGAAATTCACAATGCATTTAATAACACCGTTGCTTCATTATCGAGGTCAGTGTATTTTCACCGCTTCACCTCGGGTAATACTGACTTTAATAATGAATTTAAAAATGATGCATGTGCAGGCCATGATGATATAAGATCTGTTCCCATCAAGGACGTCGCTATCTTAATAGCTGAGGTCTTATCTTGCTTGTCTAATGTTTACTAATGCGAGTTTCCCGATGACTTAAAAATAGCCTGTATCTGTCCAATGTACAAAGGTGGTAAAAGAATATAAATGTTAATTTACCAGCCAATTTCTGTGTTTCAAGTGTTTTCTAAAGTATTTGAAGGAGTAATTATTTGGAGTCTTGAATGTTGTTTTCTTACTACCCACAACCTGATATCTGTTTCCCAGTTCGGCTTGCTGAAAAAAAATATCCACAGAGCAAGCGCTACACGTCAGTAAAGAAAAAATACTCGAAAATACACAGCACAAGAACTACACTCTCGCTAGATTCTTATATTTTCTAAAGGCATTCAAGTGCGCACAACACAGCATTCTCCTACATAAGTTAGATCACTGTGGTGTACGTGGTTAGTGCAGAATTATTTACGTCAAGGATGCAATACGTACGGGTGATTGACATTTCATCTAACCGACTAACTGTCACTTGTGGAGTCCCCCATGGCTCTATTCTAGGACCACTATTGGTTTCAATGTACATGAATGACATGGGCCAACTACGAAGCTCTCATGACGTGTTTATGTATGCTGATGACAC
This sequence comes from Hyalomma asiaticum, assembly GCA_013339685.2. Taxonomy (NCBI): domain Eukaryota; kingdom Metazoa; phylum Arthropoda; class Arachnida; order Ixodida; family Ixodidae; genus Hyalomma; species Hyalomma asiaticum. The sequence continues at coordinate 14,550 of JABSTT010006092.1, read as the reverse complement.
GAACATATTCTTTACAGCCAAATCTAAGTCCAAGGTGAGTCTATGGTAAAGAGGTACTTGAGTAACTTACACTCCAGGCTACGATATTATATGCTTTACCTAAATTTGTCCTAAACTAGCTGTATTATCTTTAGGCCGATTAATACTGGTGATTTCCGTGAGGTCAACATCCAGCTTCGACGCGTGATAATGCATGAGGTTGACGGTGTTAAATTTCTCGGTCTCTGGTTCAACCAGATGGTCTCCTTGAACACGAATGTATCAAAACTGGCATCTATCAACAAATCGCGAAGTACGATTTAGAACAGGGAACGTCGCGGGAGCCAACGTTTCGACAAGCGGACTTGTCTTCTTCAGGGCGGCAACTGCCTTCTCCAGCGTTCTTTTATGTAAGCCTTTGCACACTCCCCCCCGTCCTCAGAAAGAGAGGAGAAGAAGAGCAGCACGTGCGAAGAATAACAAACAAAAAAATGAAGGGGGGTTGGGTGCAGGGGTATTTGTGTGACAGGTTTTAGCGTGACTAATATAAATGGCAAGAGCGAAAGCTTCCAAAGAATCCGCTTCTTGTACATGTCTCGCCAATGCATTGTGTGCCCAGCGCTAGAAAGCAGGATAAAAAAAATTGCCCGCGAATCCACCCTGTGAAGGTGGTTGGAAAGCGAAGCTTTTTACGCCACCCTCACGGTGACGGCGAGAGCTGCTGGGTTTTGCCTACGACGCTGTTGAGTGAGATGATTTTGTTCTTTCCGCCGAGCCTTATATTCACGCTCTTCTTCTGCCGTCTTTACTTTCCCTGGTCTACCCATAGTGGGGTAGTCTAGGAATGAACCGAAGCAGTTACTAGGCTGGAAGGGTTTCGAATGACCTCAACCCTCTTTCAAGCAGCTGCATAAGCTTTGCAACAGCTGCAATCTAATCTTACGGACCGCGCCTAGCCTGTTTCCGTTGTTTGCCCGCAGCCCTTATCATCCATCATGTTGGGTCATCACTTTGAAGCTTGTTTTGAAGCTCGCTAGAAGACGCTGCCTGCCTCAACCTCGTCTCTTGCGGGTAAGGGCGCGTTCTCCTTCTTTGCGAGCTGGTCGAGCGTTCATTGAAGAAATAGCGTTTCCATAGGCAACGCGCGCCTTTCGCTCTCTCTCTCTCTGTCTCTCTCTCTCACAAGACAGCAGATGGGAGAGTGAGAGAGCTGGCGCGCCGGGAGGCACGCGCCGAGCGCGAGCACGAGCGGTTCGTCGGGATCGTTTTTTGCTTACAACGACGGACACGACAGAACCCTTGGCTGGTAGAGGTACAAAGCTTCGCTTTAAAAAGGAACACACGCTCGGAACAGAAGTTGCTCCTACGGCATGTGTCCCCCCTCCACCCCACACCACCTGCGCTGCACCAACAATGCATTTCACCGAAAGCTTGGGGCTAAAAAAGGTAACTACACTGTTTAACGCCGTTGTTCTCGTCGAACTGGATGGGGGCTCAGCACCTGAAAGTAGACTTTCTGGGAGAAACATTGTTAGCTTGTGCATACCTCAACCTTTTGTTGTCTTTGTAAACCTCTACCGTATCTAATGGACTCAAGGGTTCCCTTTGAAAGGTTTATGCCTGTAGACTGGAGAGTACTGAACCTGTATATAAGATAGGATTCCCTGTATTTTCTGTCCCTCGGCGAGCGGAAGTTTCCTTGAAGTATATAGTTTCAGTTCATCGAAATGGTGACCTGTCATATTAAAATGCTGCGCCACTGTCTTCGGCAGGTTATTCCCGGTGTCCGCGCGGTGCCCGTTTAATCTAACATTAATTGGTTGACCAGTTTCGCCGATGTACTGCTTGTGACAGAGTGAACATTCCAACATGTAAATAACGTTTGAAGTGTAAAGTCAAGTGAAACTTGACTTTACATGATGGACATAGTGACTTCCCGTGCTTTTACCTTTAAGATCATTTTGAATATGCTTGCAAGTCTTACAAATAGGACGGGAGCAAGATATTACGCAGTCGGTGCGCTGAGGGTTTACGTTGGGATGTACTAACAGGTCCTTAAAGTTTCTATTACGGCGGTAGGTGGCTATTGGTATTTCCGGAAACGCTTTCCTAAGGCGATCGTTGCTTGTTAGTACTGGATAGTATTTCTGAAGAATATTATTTATGTTTCGAAGCGCATTGGAGTGTTTCGTCATGAATGCTAGCGGGTGGTTGGCCTGCGCTTTAGGTGCTCTTTTTCTAGTGCTGGTGTCCTATCTAGTTTAAACGCGTCATTGTATGCCTTGTTGAGAGCGTCGTGCGGGTAATTTCGTTCAGCTAAGGTTGCCTTTAAATTTCTTAAGTGGTGAACGTAATCCGCGTCGTTGCTAGAAATCCTTCTTATGTGCCTTGCCTGTCCTATAAATATCCCTATCGGAAAAAACAGTGTGTCCCAGTGCATTTTTGCGCACTGGGCGACACTTGGGACGCTGTTTTTCGCTGTAAAGCCTCTGCGACGCGCTGGGACGCACGGGGCGACACTGCGTTTTCACTGTACGCACTGGTAGACACTGTATTTTCGCTGGTACGCACTGCGCGACATGCATTTTCGCTGTGGCGCACTGGGCGGCACTGCGTTTTCGCTGTCGCGCACTGAGTTTTCACTGTCACACTGACTTTATCGCTGCACACTGGGACACGTGCAGTGAAAGCGTGCAGTAGCACTGTACAGCTAGCTGGGCCAGCGTATATACGTACTGCACATGCACTTGCTAGTGCTGCGGTTAATTAAGCGCCGATAAACAGGGATATTATTATATGCGCTGCAACAATTTGGCGACAAACTAATAGGCATGAGTGCTACATCATTGAGGAGAAATATGTACCGGTCGCACAGCGAGAATATCAGCGGCGATCGAATTCAACCCTGTACTTGTCCTATATTTCCAGCCAAGATATTAGGAGATGCGTCGTCGCAGAGGAGGCGACACTCGCTTAAAACTCGATATGTATAGTTATCCGATCCGCACGATCAGTCCTACGCAATACACGTCCGTACGTGTACCGGTCGTCGCATTGCGACCGTGCGCACGTATTGGCTCAACTGGACACGCGAAGCTGGATCTTTCGAACAATCCAGCGGCGCGTGTTAAGCCGAGCTGTCGTCACCAAGTCTTATATCACCTTCCGGACACTTGTGCACCATCGAGCGCGATCATAAACGAGTCGGCGAACGACGCCCACGCGGATGCCTCGCGACGGTCGCAACTGCGTTTTGACGGCGTACTGCGGCCAAGCACGCGGCGTAGCTGGAGGCAGCTAGGCGCGCTACAACGCTGAATATTTTGTGCACGTCGTGCATATCTGCTTCACGTGTACGATATATATATGGAAGCAGATGTGCACAAAGCCTCCTGCCCACCTACGGGTTCTCGATGCCGGTAGCGGCGGCGGGAGCTGTCGGAACGTCGCGCTATCTCGATCGGCGCGCTCGGGTCGAGAGTGGCCAGAGTGACGCACGCTCATCGCTTCGCCCACGCGTGACACCTTTGCCTGCGTTAATTGTGGGTCCCACAGCCGCTCCGCCTTTTAGGCGTGGTGCGCTTAGGTATTTGACCAACGTTACATATATATGCAACCTGGCATTTTATGCAGATATGTATGTATATACATATGACCAAAAGAATTATCTTCGCGTCCCTCAACTCCTGTAATGAAATGCTTCAGTGCTGCTTCTATGTTGCGGACGTCCACATTAAGTGTATATGCCAGCACTAATACCGGGACGTTTATTTGAAGTTGATGAATGAATATTATATTTATCTCAACATATTAAATAGCTTTAAAGCGATCATACAACACATGTATTCTCTCTTCACTACGGTAATCAAGCTTTCAGTCATTTGAAGTGCAGTACCCGGTAAATGGCATATCATAAAATAGCTACATAATATAACTAACCAGATACACAGCCAAAAACAAAAAAAAACAAGCAGCATTTCCAAAATATACCATCTCTATTATGTTAATCAGCAATGGTTTGAAAACAGGGACAAACAAGGCACAACAAAACAAACACATGAGTAAGACAAAGGTCACTACATAAGACAGTACCTAAAAGAAGGGCGCAAGAGACAAGGGGCCAGGAGAGGTCAGTGGTGGTCGTGAAACTTTATTGCCCAAAAAGGGGTCCTGAAGGACACTCGGCTAGGCGCCGGGTGTAGAGGGCACCTCCCACGTCGGGACAGAAAGCCCGAAGCTTTCCGCCGCCTCGCGGGCCTCCTGGACAGCCCGAAGTTGGTCTGCTAGTGAAGCACTTCTTAGCACTTTGGCCCACTGTTCCTTGTTCTTGGCATAAGTGTCACTCGAAGCACAACCACATAACATATGGGTCAAATTTACACGTTCACGACACTGATCACACACATGTTGTCCATCGTAGTCTGGGTCGATATGCTTCATGCGCCAGGGGTTGGGGTATGCGTTAGTCTGGAGCAAGCGTAACGTGACCGATTGGCTGCGCGTTAATTTCTTATCAGGGAGGGGGAACTCTCGCCGGCCTAGATAAAAGTGCTTGGTTATCTCGTTATAGGTGAATAGTTGATCCCTGTACTCCATATGCAGTGTAGCGGGGGAAACCGGAGTGACGCGGTCGATGAGTCCTCGCGCCGCCTCGTGTGCGGTCTCGTTGAGATTCCGCAGGCTGCCCCCTCAGCTGCCCATGTGTGCCGGGAACCATACGATGGAGTGATCGGTGATGGAATGTCCGCCTAATATTCGCAGGGTCGTCTTGTCTATTCCGCCCTTTGCGAAAGCTCGAGTGGCTCCTCTAGAGTCGCTATACTGTTGTAAAGCGCGAGTCTGTGAGAGCTAGTGCTATCGCTGCTTGTTCGGCTACCTCCGGCCTCTTCGTGTAAATAGTGAGTGAGTTGCGCGTTCGTCCGTGTCCATCGATTACTACTACCGAGTAGGCGTGCTTTCCCGGTATGTGCGCTGCATCCACGAAAGCTGTCTGGTCGGGAAACCTTGCGGCGTCTGCCGCGAGGGCTCTGGCGCGGGCGAGTCTTCTTCCGTGATTGTGAATCGGGTGTACGTTTCTTGGGAAGGGGAGCACTGTAATTGATGCTAGCATGGCTTTCGGTAACTGCTCAACGTTGTCCCTTTCCGCGATTGTGTTTAGTCCGAGCTTAACGAGAATATCTCTGCCCGCTTTTGTGCTTGATAGGCGTGCGATCTGTGCCGTGTGCTGAGCCTCGATTATTTCGGCAAGGGGATTGTGCACTCCTAGCTGTAAGAGGAGAGCAGTAGAGGCATTATCGGGGAGCCCCAATGCTGCCTTGAAAGCCCGTCGTATGTGTACTTCGAGCCTTTGCCGTTCTACTTTTTTCCAGTTGAGCATCGCATCCACGTAGGTGATATGACAGAGTACAAAAGCGTGGACCATTCTGATGGCGTTGTCCTCGTCCAGTCCTCTGTGCCTGTTCATGATGCGCCGAAACATTCGGAGCGCGTTCCCAATCTTGTACGTGATGCTTTCTAGCATCACCGAGTTTGAGCCGTTACTTTGGATGATGAGTCCGAGGATGCGTATTTTGTCGACCGTAGGTATGCGGTTGCCGTCCGAGTCGTGTAAGTCTATGCATGGAGGGGAGGGTCTGCGCCAGTCTTTTGATGGGCGTCCTCTTCTGGGAGGGTGGTAGATAAGCAGCTCTGATTTTTCAGAAGAGCAGCGAAGTCCCATCGGGGTGAGATGGGCTTCGGTGACTGATATGGCTTCTTGCATGCGGGCTTCTAATTCCGCATCGCTGCCACCGGTGCTCCAAATGGTGACATCGTCTGCGTAGAGGGTATGCTCCACATCTGCGATTTCACCCAGTGCGCGAGAGAGCTTTGCCATAGCCAGATTGAACAAGAATGGCGAAAGTACCGAGCCTTGCGGTGTTCCCTTATCGCCCAGGTCGAAGCGCTGCGAAACGTGCTCGCCGATCCGTAGAGTGGCCGTTCGGTCTTCCAGAAAAGCGTTGACGTATTGATAGAAGCGTGTGCCAAGATTGTGTTCAGATATGGCGGTCAGAATGGCTTGATGTCGGATATTGTCAAAGGCTTTCTCCACGTCGAGTCCCAGCAGCGCCTTGGTGTCTCGTGTGGAGCGATCCAGCAGACTTTTCTTTATCCTTAGCATGGCGTCTTGCGTTGATAGACCCGGCCTATATCCGATCAAAGTGTAGGGGAAGTATTCTTTTTCTTCTACGTGTTCCGACAGTCGTTTCAGAATGACATGTTCGGCTAGCTTTCCTATGCAGGACGTTAGTGAGATCGGCCTCAGGTTTGATAGCCCCAGCGGCTTGCCGGGTTTTGGGATGAGGACCGTGTTTGCATGCTTCCATTCTCCAGGTAGACGGCCTGTTTTCCACGCCTCGTTAATTTGTTGAGTTAAGAAAGTGACCGAATTGTCCTCTAAATTTCGGAGAGCCCGATTTGTGACACCGTCGGGGCCGGCTGCAGAGTTACTGTTGAGTTCGTGAATGGCGAAGCGTACTTCTCTTTCTGTGTAGTCTGCATCGAGCTCAGAATTTGGGGCACCGTCATATATCTTCCTTTGTGGGATACGGGGTTGTCCCGATTTAAGCGGGAGGTAGCGTTTGGCAAGGCCTTCAACAAGTTCTTCGGCAGTACTGCATTGCGTTGCGCAGTGTACTAACTTGCTGAGCCTGATCCGTTGCACAGATTTGGACTTGGTGCCACTTTCGTCGAGGAGGTGTTTGATGAGCCTCCATCCACTCCCTTTGCGTATTTGCCCGTTGAGGGAGTTACACACTTCGTCCCACTGCTGTCTGGAAAGAAGCACGCAGTATTCTTCAATGGTCTTGTTGAGTTCGGCGAGCTTCTTTCGCAGTCTTCGGTTGAAACGTTGACCCTTCCACCTGGCTAATATGGAGTGCTTGGCTTCGAGAAGGTTCGCTAGCCGACTGTCCATTCTCTCCACTTTAACGTCCGTGGTAATCGTTCGTTCCGAGGCTACGATGTCGGCTTTGAGCTGTTCGGTCCAGCTTGCTAGCGTGTGCGTTGTGTTTTCTCCTGATGAGTTTGATGACTGCGTCCGTATTTTACGAAATTTGTCCCAATCAATTAGTTTGTACTCCCTTTGCTTCTTTCCAGGGAGCTCTGCATTAATTCGGAGAACGTAGTGATCGCTGCCAAGGTCTATGCCCGAGTTGTACCAGGCACATTTCTCTATGCCCCGGACGAAAGTGAGGTCCGGTGTGGTGTCTCGGCATGAGGAAGTACCACACCTCGTTGGGGTTTCCGGGTCTGTGATCAGAGTGAGGTCGAGATCGGAGGCTGACGTGTAAAGACGCGCTCCCTTGCTGGAAGGATACGCGTAGCCCCATGCCTGGTGTGGGGCATTAAAATCGCCACCTACAATTAGGGGACTATCTTTAGCGATGTTCGCGATCTTGCCCAGTATTCCTCTGAACCCTTGCCTCGTGTCCTTAGGGCTGCTGTACAAAGTAGTGAGAAAGATGCTTTGCTTGTTCCCTACGTGGTCGTTCGGTATTATCTCGATCGTGAGGTGTTCTAGATAGCAGGCTGTATGTCGGATTTCATGGCGAATGTACGGGATCTTCTTTCCAATCAGAATAGCGACGCCTCTGCCGTGCTCGTTTCTGTGGGTTTCGGCCTTATAACCCGTAAGGGTCAGTTCGGTTGTGATAGTTTCTTGTAGTAAAATGACGTGTGGTTTCTCAGTTTCCGATTTTACCAACTGCAGGAGGACAGCCTTTTTTGAGGCGATCCCCCTGCAGTTCCATTGCCAGATGCGTAGATTTCGTGTCCTATTTGTCACTGCCATGTTGACCATCAGAGCCCCCTTCGCTTGCAGTGAAAGCATCGTGTAGAGGGCCGTGCGCACCGAGATGCGGTGACGTCATCCTCTCGATGGCCGGCACTACTGTGTTGTTTAGATACATTTCCATTTTCTGTACTCGCGTGTTAAACATGTCCATTTTCTCATTCATTCGCATCATGCTCTCGTTCATTAACCTCATATTCTCGCTCATGACTTCCATGGCGTCCTTAACGTCGGAGCGCACGGCCATTCGAGGTTGCGTTACAGCCCGCTTCTTAGGAGCCGGAGAGTCTTCGCGGTGTTCTCCCTGTCTCGCAATCTCAACTGGTAGGGGAGTTTCGATATCGGTTGGTGGTTCGGGAGTGCGCGTTGTCGTACCGCTGTTTACTTTACGTGCTTCGGATAACTCAAGGATTAGCTTAGTATAAGCGGCTTTAAGCTCTCTTAACTCCTGCTCTAACATAGCTATCCTTTCTTTATCTGTGTTACAGGACTCACTTTTTTCCTTCGGCGTGGTCATCGTAGCGCCCCTGACCTTGGCCGCCCATGTGCCTTCGACTCCGTTGTTCCTTCCGGCGAAACGCACCTGTGACCCTGAGCGACTCCCTCCAGTGGTCGATGTCCTCGCAGGTGTGTGGCTCCGCGATCGAGAGCGGGAGCGGCTGCGTGTCGACGTCTTTGACGTAGATCGGCCTCGTTCCGTCTGTTGCTTGTCTTCTTCCAGCTGTGCCAGTTCTTGTTGCTCCAATCGCGCTCGTTGTCGGCGCGCGCGCACTACGTAGGGGATGAGATAGCGTTTCGAACACATTTTGTCCGCCGTCACGTGCGTGCCTCCGCACAGCTTGCATTGCGGATCGCAAACGTGGGATGAGGTTGGATTAGAAATTCCGCACCCTCTGCATTCGGTGGAGCCCGGGTCGGGGCAAACGTCCGCACGATGGCCGAGTTTGCCGCATACGTAGCATATGTCCACTTGTCTGCGATATAAGTAGCAGGGTACCAGAGTGGGTCCGTATCTCACGAAGTTCGGGACGCGAAGTCCATCAAACACAACCATCACTGATCCTGAGTTCTTGATTCTCTTCGCCGCCAGAGCTGAGGGGTTGCGGTCGTTCACGATGTTTCTTTCAATCGTCCGATGATCGTCAGCAGTGTCGATGTGTCTGATTACCCCTTTGCAGGTGTCGCTTGGAGCAGCTTCGTAAGGGCTTACTTCATACTCTTTTCCGGCTATTCGGATAGCCGTTACGTCCGCGTACTTATCTGCATTTTCTCTAAACGGCGTGCTTGCCACCATGATATTCTACATGATGTTGGGACAAATAATGTCCTCCGTGGTCTGATCTGGACGAAGATTTGCTGCTTTCACGAGGGCTTTGCTCACTAAGATAGGTCCGACCTTTTGTATGTTCAAGCCACCTTTCGGGCGAAACACTATCTTGATGTTGTCTTCTGGTAGCTGTGGCATGCGTGAGGCTCTGATCACCCGATTCATAATGTTAGGAGGCGTCTGAGTGAAGCTCACCTGCCCGCCGCTTGGATGGTTTTCTTGCTGTGAAAGTTGCGCAATTGTTGCGGCGCGTTCCTTCTTCTTGGTTTTCCGGCTGGTCACCACTTTCCAACCCATCTTGCCCGCTGCGAAATCCGCGTCTTCAAATGCTGCGTCCTCTTGGTCATTAAATGTGGCTGAAGTACCCGGCGTTGTTTGTAGATCCTCCGCAGAGCCAGCAGAGCTGTCCATTGCTTCGGTAGTAGACGCCATGCTCGTTTCGCGCCTGGCGCGAAGCGCGGGTAGACGCCTCGCCGAGCTCGGCCCAGTAGGGGTGAGGCCTAGATTGCTGCCAATGTGACGCGAACACAAAAGTCCGGATAAAATGCGTAAATGTCCACCCACCGGAATAAATTCGGCGTCAAGACGATCCTTGGAACTTCAGACGCTTGCTCGCACACTTTTTAGATCGATCAAAAAGGAATAAGTGACCAAAATCATTTGAAATGCGGTAGACAGTTAGCAACGCGGTTTGATATACCGGTTGGAAGGACTGTTGCAGAAAAGGGAGAGAAGTCTGTGACGCTGAGAACGACGGGGCATGAGAGGTCGCACTTCACTGTCGTCCTTGCCTGTTGTGCGGACGAAACGAAGTTGCCACCGATGGTTATTTTTAAGAGGAAGACTATGCCCAAAGAGAGCTTTCCTCCAGGCGTGGTCATCGAAACCAATAAAAAAGGCTGGATGGATGAGGAGATGATGGCCGTATGGCTTCAGAAGTGCTTCGCCAGGAGACCAGATGGATTTTTCCGCGTCAAGAGGTGCATTTTGGTCATGGACAGCATGAGAGCACACATCACCGAGTCAAGCCTAAAGAAAATCAAGGCGACGAACTGCACCCCGGTAGTAATACCTGGTGGAATGACCAAGATGGTACAGCCACTGGATATTGCCGTCAACCGGAGCTTTAAGTGCGTCTTGGCGCCTCTGGGAGGCCTGGATGACGGACGGTGAGCACACCTACACCCCATCTGGGCACATGAGACGCGCTTCATTTGGCGAGGTAGCCAAGTGGATTCAGGAAGCCTGGGCTGCAGTTTCTGTGTCCACTATAACTGCCGGCTTCAGGAAAGCGGGCCTAATTGAGTGCGCAGCTGAGTCCGACGCAGAAGCAGAATCGAGCAGCGATTCAGAAACCGACGAGGGTGACGAAGCGATGCTGCCGGCTGAAGTGGCTCAACTCTTCGATAGTGCATCGGAAGATGAAGCATTCGATGGGTTTGAATGAAAAAGTAATAAATGTTGCCTTTCTGCACCTATAAGGAGTGTTGGTTGAACTTGTTTCTGCTAGAATTTGTGGAGTAATATGGAAATTCAGTGCCCTGAAATGGTAAGTACAGCGTTTCGAGGTAACTCGCACGCCGACCAAGTCAGAATAAGTGCGTCTTATACAACAGTGCGACTTATATGCCAATTTTTTATTTGAAACCTGCTGAAGGTGGGGGTTGCGACTTATACAAAGGTGCGACTTATAGACCGGAAAATACGGTACTGGTCGGGGTGGGGGGGGGATGAAACATGACGAAGTTCACAGGTGAGCAGCTTTCACATGCTGCAAACTGTGCTTTTTCTGTTGGTGTCATAAGTATATGTATGAAATATACAGATATATATATATATATGTATATACAACACTTTCAGATCAATACACCCCGCTGCAAGGGACCACCTCTTCCTCAGCCATCTCCAGACGTAGTGACAGACCACACAAGTAAGATCATCAAGTTTAACTGTTTTTGTTCCCTCCATTATACTCTCCCTTTTTATTGTGTTCCATGTTTTATATGCAAACTTAATACTTACATACAATACAAATATCAGTTCCTCCAGGCGTGGTCATCGAAACCAATAAAAAAGGCTGGATGGATGAGGAGATGATGGCCGTATGGCTTCAGAAGTGCTTCGCCAGGAGACCAGATGGATTTTTCCGCGTCAAGAGGTGCATTTTGGTCATGGACAGCATGAGAGCACACATCACCGAGTCAAGCCTAAAGAAAATCAAGGCGACGAACTGCACCCCGGTAGTAATACCTGGTGGAATGACCAAGATGGTACAGCCACTGGATATTGCCGTCAACCGGAGCTTTAAGTGCGTCTTGGCGCCTCTGGGAGGCCTGGATGACGGACGGTGAGCACACCTACACCCCATCTGGGCACATGAGACGCGCTTCAGTTTGGCGAGGTAGCCAAGTGGATTCAGGAAGCCTGGGCTGCAGTTTCTGTGTCCACTATAACTGCCGGCTTCAGGAAAGCGGGCCTAATTGAGTGCGCAGCTGAGTCCGACGCAGAAGCAGAATCGAGCAGCGATTCAGAAACCGACGAGGGTGACGAAGCGATGCTGCCGGCTGAAGTGGCTCAACTCTTCGATAGTGCATCGGAAGATGAAGCATTCGATGGGTTTGAATGAAAAAGTAATAAATGTTGCCTTTCTGCACCTATAAGGAGTGTTGGTTGAACTTGTTTCTGCTAGAATTTGTGGAGTAATATGGAAATTCAGTGCCCTGAAATGGTAAGTACAGCGTTTCGAGGTAACTCGCACGCCGACCAAGTCAGAATAAGTGCGTCTTATACAACAGTGCGACTTATATGCCAATTCTTTATTTGAAACCTGCTGAAGGTGGGGGTTGCGACTTATAGACCGGAAAATACGGTACTGGTCGGGGTGGGGGGGGGATGAAACATGACGAAGTTCACAGGTGAGCAGCTTTCACATGCTGCAAACTGTGCTTTTTCTGTTGGTGTCATAAGTATATGTATGAAATATACAGATATATATATATATGTATATACAACACTTTCAGATCAATACACCCCGCTGCAAGGGACCACCTCTTCCTCAGCCATCTCCAGACGTAGTGACAGACCACACAAGTAAGATCATCATAACTGTTTTTGTTCCCTCCATTATACTCTCCCTTTTTATTGTGTTCCATGTTTTATATGCAAACTTAATACTTACATACAATACAAATATCAGTACCTGCAGCACAGCAGATGTCTCACAAATAACTTTAAATATGGCACTGTTGTTAGTAACGCTATGTTTATTATCCTTTGCTTTTGCAGGTCCTGTGAACCTTGTAGCCTAGCTCATAGGATTGCAGATGTCTGTTGAAGCATTTGCTGGCAATAATCACAGGCAGAAAAGCAACTTTTATGTCCGCACCATTCCATGCATTCAACGGGCCCTTTCGAAAATTCACAAGTGCAGTTCCCTGCACTGTGCCTTCGCTCAAGTAATACCGGTGCCTGTCCTGTTGATATGTTTGGAGTGCTGTAGCTGCACTGCCTGGAACTTGTTTTTAGTGCAGGTTTATATCACGAGGGCTGAACCTACCCTAGTAATGTCAAAGCACACGCAATGCACACTTGCACGTGCTATTTGCAGAATTGACTACAGCGCCGTTGGTTGGGCAAACTGCATAGCAGGAAAGCTAGCTTCACAATATCCTATAGGGTCTATTATTCATCTTTGAAAGGCGCCTCGAATGGTCCCAGGCTTCAGTAAATGTGCCCTTCTGTTTGGAAATGTTTGGCAAAGAATAAGAAAGATATAAAGCATAAATTCAAAGTAACTGGTACATGAACACAGAAAAAGAAAAGGACATGAAGCGAAAGATTTTTCATACATGTGGAATGAGATTAACGTGGCCATTTTAGCCAGAATTAGTACTAGTAAGCTTATTTGTAGATCTTCTATTGAGCCCGATGTCACGCTTGCTCACATGCCATTAAAAAGGACCATTTTCTGTTTTCGAACTGTGAATGAAAATTATAAAAGAATTATAAAAAGCATTCCTTTTAAATCTTTAGATGCTGTGCAGCAGTCGGGAGGAACATCATCCTACAGCTGTTTCAGGAGGTCGAGGAAAATGTAAGTACCAGAAAAGTGTTTTGGGATAATTCATACCACGTACATAGTGGATGTGTACTTGATGTGTGTGTGCAGATGTCTTGCTAATGAAGGTGGTTGTGATGCTGTTGATGGCACCTGTGACTCTAGGTCATTATCAGATGACTTATGGAACATGTCGAGGTCTCACTCACATCATCCTTCATTCTGCTACAACATCTCAATTCTGCTCCCACCTTCGTGACACTTCACGGTTTGTGCAGCTGAGCGCACAGCACAGGTTGTGTCACACAGCCATGCTCTGATCAGGGGAAGGCAGGAGCTGTATATTCCAGTTTAGGTGCATGAACACGTGATATTTCAGTGAAGTATTTTCTAGGGGCACATAGCTCCTTCCTCCAAACACATGGAAAGCTCGTAAAGTAAAATTTTATTGGAATGCTCACGAAGTTAAGATTATTAAAGCTTATCAGGCTTGGTAACAGAAAGTTATGCAATATATGATAATAATGAAGTGAGGGCATCTCGGGACCGAAAGCATTCGGAAGACGCACCTGCTGGCATTAGCAGACGACATTGGCCCTTACTACTTAGTGCACCAGTGGTTTGGCAAGTACGCTTGCCTCACTGCTGCACATGGTGAACATCTTGAACATTGCCATGTCAGCATCATGTGTGGCAGTCCTGTGTTCACCGTGGCGAAAAAAGTGCAGTTTTATTCCAATTTTCTTCGCTGAGATGCAGCACCTTACAGCCCTGATCTGAAGCGGCGAGATACGCAAGGGTGTCTGTGGCAGCTATTAGCAGCATGTTTGCCTCCTGTTTTATATTTCTTGTTCTCACCTTTCACCCCGATACCATTAGTTCATTAGTTCCCCATGTTCCATGTTTTTGACTTCTTGCCTTGTGGAGCCATTAGCCATGGCTGCTGACTGCCATGAAAACAGCGCTCACCCCTTTCATAGGAAGCCGTGGTGTAGAGGTCAGAACTGCTTCTAGCCTCTCTAGCGGTGGGCAGTCTTTGGTGATTTGTGGTGACACCCAGTTGTAAGAAAAGGACTTATAAAAAACAAGAGCAGAAGTGGCACATACAGCACAATGCAGGCATGTGTTGAATGAATAGAGGTGCTACTTGCACTCAAGAACTGAGCTTTTAAGATGCACGGAAGAGGAAGTTGGCATGTTCCTTACACTCTTCTTTTATTTGTTGCTTTATGCCTCTGGCTTCTGCACTGAGCTTACTCCTTCATCGACTTCCAACCTGCACCACCCATAAACACAGCCATTCTCTGCTTTCTTCTCCTAATGTGAGCCATTGTACACACATTGATGAATCTTCCT
>JABSTT010000052.1:0-40001 GCA_013339685.2 Hyalomma asiaticum | reverse complement strand
AGCTTTTTCGAGGGAAAGTATCAATGTTTGTCTCCCTGCAAGCTAGTTGTCTTGTCCTTCATTCTTTCTGTTGTGTTTCACTGACTGAAGCATGTGTGCTCGCTGTGTGCCTAGGGAAGGCTCTTCTGTGTAACAACATTAAAAAGAGAAATCACAAAGAGCCACAGCAAAACAAAACAACCCAAAGCAACAACTGTGTTCGTTTGTAATGTACTAGAATGGAGTACTAGTATGCCCTGTACTATGGGAGAGTGGGAAGACGTCTTTGGGTCGCTCCAGAAAAGCAAAAGCAGCAAAGGAACCAAAAAGCACTGAAGAAACCAGGTTGGCACTCAGTGCGCTAAATTGTGTTGAACGAAGCTTCTGGTTGAGTATCTTTTGTGCCGCAAACATTCTCTTCCTGGTTAGAAAAGAACAATGATAAAGAAATAGATGGTTTGTAGTACAGGATTTCTCATTCTGATGTTGCGCATGACTGCCATCTTGTTGCGCAGATTTCATGTTGATCACTTCTGAAATATTCTCTGCCTGCCTGTTTGTTGTATAATGACTCCCATTTCTGTCTGCCATGCACAAACTTGAAAAGAAGAGGTTAACGTCAAAATATAGTTGATGACCAATAATTTGGACTCCATGGTGATCATAAAAGCGTGCATGTTACTGAATGTCCAAAAAACAAATGCATAAAGAAAAGACAATTTATTTGCGCTTTAAAGACCCTGGGCTAGGAAGAAGTGGTTGATGTGTAGCTGCACACATTTGTGCTTACATGGGACCAAGTTCGCGTGTATTTCTGGCAGTTTACGATGATACGAGGGCAGCAAACACTAGTTAGATCCACACGTCACAGCTCCATAGCTCAAGGCACATTTCTGAGTCTGAGTCACTCTGTGACACCTATAGAACTTGTGCAGTTATTTCATAATCATCCCATTCAGTACACGACACCTCGCCACGATGTTGACAATGTCTTCAAACGTAATGGTGGCAGGAATCGCCACATCGCAGCCTCAAGGTCATCAACAATGCCGTCAACAACAAGCTTGTCATTGGTGGCGGTTCAGGTTCTTATGTTGCAAAGTCGGCCTCATTTGCAATCAGCAAAAGTAAATCCAGTGCGATGGAAACAGTTGCTGATTACATCTGCTTGCACTGTTTTCAAGGGGTCGCAGGTATGCGACATTGTCAGCGCCGAATAGCATGCTTCGTTTTCGTTGGCATGCTCGTCGGCACAGACTGCGAGGCCATCGTTCGTACCACACTAGATGTGACCTGTTGCTTCACGCCACGAGAAAGAAGTCTTGGAATGCAAAATAAATAAACAAGTACTGAAGACCCAACGTGAAAGCGCTATCAAGCGATCGCAGACCTGGCACGACCAGCCTTACACATAATCGCAAACCACGCATGAGATGCCGAGACAGGATGCGGTGATCGCAATGACGGTGTGACTTGCCTCTAAAATTCGTGTGTCGCGACCAAAACTAAGCGTCAGAGATTATGGTTTTGTATGGCATCTCCAAGGCCGCACTTTCCCTCGTTGGTGCGCCAGAGGAAATAATGGTGGCCCATTCAGTGTGCTCGACATCCATGAGCGGAGTCCGAATTATCGAATGTAGTGCTAGAACTGTCCGAAATATCGGTCGTCCTAACACATTAAGTCTACGGGCACACTGTTGGCACCACGTGGCTGTCCAAATTACCAAGCATGTCCGAATTATCAGTCCGGCGACTGTACAATGCAAATATTTTTCAACACTACCTTTTAAAAGTAATTCCTATCTTGTGGCAAGTACAGTGCCTGTCGGAACATGACTCTGCAAGCAGACAATGCAGTGGCCGTCCTCGCCATGGTTAGGCTAGATAGGTGTGTACCATCGCGTGGCCACCGCGCGGCAGAGCCAGAACGTGTCATAAAAGGCGGATTGTATACTAGCTGCTTGGCTATAATGGCCCTTGTGTGTGTGCCTGTTAACTCATGCCAATTGATTCATGAAGACATGAGTGTGCTGCCTTAATCGGCACTATTGCTGATACCATGATGAGCCAGAAAAGAGGTGACTGCTTCAGAATTTGTGATGGGACTATAAGAAACTTTGCCTTCACGACCGTGATTATACCTTCTAAATGAATAAAAAGAGGTTTCATGGCAGCTTCACACAATAATATATTTGAAATCTGGTGCAGCTGTGTGTATTACCTCTCTCTCCTCTGTTTTGTTTTTGTCACTATGTTGAATGTAGTGCACATGCTGGCATCAAACTTGAGAGAACTCTCATTAACAAACAATTTATTATTGACAGCCAGTTTACCGGCTGCAAAAAAATTATTCTTACACGCTTGGTGTGGGTGGCAGTTTCAAGGAGACGGAAGCAGTGGGGAAGGTCACGTTTTGGCTGAATTAAGACACGGTGGCCCTTGCAATGCAATCACATTGTGAAAGCAGTTTCCAGGTGATGCGGACGGCAGCTTTTATGCTGCTTTTATGGAAGTAAGACTAAGTAAGAGTTCTAAGTAAGAGTTCTTGTGAGAAGGCGGCAGATGCAGGCCCTGTTATTTTAATCTTGCAGAATTTTTTTTCACATTTAGCTTAGCTCTCGTTAGCCTTGCTTTGTCTTACCCAGGCGCCAAGCAGAAGGCTCTGAGGAGGGGAAGTGTAATGAAACTATGTGAACAGATGCTTACTAACAATAGCAAGTATGTAAAAATTAGCAAAATACACTAAACAAGAACGCACAACCTAAGAGTGAGTGTTGCGAGCTACCCTGGGTGCTTTGTGCTGCGTGTAGTATGAAGCATAAAACGTATTGCATCATTTTGCAGGAAAAATGAATGCTAACCATCAGATAATTTGTCTCCGTAGTTGTATGTTACTGCACCTGTTTCCTCGTTTTCTCTTTTTACTTGCTTATTTGTCTAGGAAAATAACTATTTTAGAGGAATCCTTGGTGCACCCTTACTTGAGTATTGGATGGGACTGCATGTACATTAGTAGTTTGGCAGCCTTGAGATGTCACTTGTACAGCATCAGCAAAGGCTTGGGTTTTCTGTATTGTACTATGTTTGTACCGTATTTTCCGGTGTATAAGTCACGGTTTTTTTCCAAAATGTTCACTGGTGCGACTTATACAACGGTGCGACTTATATACACAAAAACCATGGGCGCTGGCGCGACTTACGCATCACATCTCCTTTATTGCTTTCATGAGTGTAAGAAATTCGGTGCAGTAGCACTTTAATAGAAATCAAATCCCATTTTAACACTGCGACCGCAGCGACAGATGTCGGGCACAGACAGCACAGCTATGGTATCGCAGCGGCGTCAGCGTGGCCTTCAAGATTTGGCCTCCAATATACGTAGCCTCCGTGATGGACAACTAGACGTACCACTAGGTTTTTTTTAGATATTGTTAAGCCTGTGATATTGCAGCAGTTAATAAGAAAAAGGCACATCTGCTTTTCTTTTATTGCTACAAAGTGACACTACATCTACCTCTGAAATAAAAATAAGAGCTGTACGCCCCGCACACTACGTAGGCAATGCGATCTAGTCTAAATGTGACAGCCGCATCAGCATCGCAATGAGAAGCTGTGCCTCCGCTCACGAGATCGTCTTCTGCTCTCCATTTTGCTTTTGTGTCCGTGCTGTCTAAGCTGTGATAGTGTGCTCGTCGGCATCGCACTACGCTTCGAGGTGAACGCGAGCTACGTGTTTTGTGATGGCGCCTAATACTTCGCGAAGAAGTTATACTGCGAAGTTCAAGTTGACTGCTGTTGCTTATGCAGTCGAGAACGGCAACCGGGCAGCAGGACGGCACTTCAGCATCAGCGAGAAATTGGTTCGCGACTGGCGGAAGGCATCTGAAAAGATTCGGGCCATGAAAAGTACGACCGAGGCAAGAAAGCGCGATGGCCGGCACTGGAAGCTGATCTGCAGTCGTGGGTTTTGGCACAACGCAAAGAAGGTAGGGGCCTTTCTACCGTACAGGTGCGTCTTAAGGCACACGCACTCGCAAAGGAAATGGGTGCTGTTGGCTTCGTCGGCGGTCCCTCGTGGTGCTCAAGATTCATGAGGCGCAACAAGCTGGCGATTCGAGCTCGCACGACCGTGTGCCAAAAGCTGCCAGAAGACTTTGAGGAGAAGCTTCAAAACTTTAGGGCATTTTTCAACAACGAAGTTGAGAGCCATAATGTCCCTCACAGCCACATTATAAACATGGACGAAGTGCCCCTGACGTTTGATATACCGGTTGGAAGGACTGTTGCAGAAAAGGGAGAGAAGTCTGTGACGCTGAGAACGACGGGGCATGAGAGGTCGCACTTCACTGTCGTCCTTGCCTGTTGTGCGGACGAAACGAAGTTGCCACCGATGGTTATTTTTAAGAGGAAGACTATGCCCAAAGAGAGCTTTCCTCCAGGCGTGGTCATCGAAACCAATAAAAAAGGCTGGATGGATGAGGAGATGATGGCCGTATGGCTTCAGAAGTGCTTCGCCAGGAGACCAGATGGATTTTTCCGCGTCAAGAGGTGCATTTTGGTCATGGACAGCATGAGAGCACACATCACCGAGTCAAGCCTAAAGAAAATCAAGGCGACGAACTGCACCCCGGTAGTAATACCTGGTGGAATGACCAAGATGGTACAGCCACTGGATATTGCCGTCAACCGGAGCTTTAAGTGCGTCTTGGCGCCTCTGGGAGGCCTGGATGACGGACGGTGAGCACACCTACACCCCATCTGGGCACATGAGACGCGCTTCGTTTGGCGAGGTAGCCAAGTGGATTCAGGAAGCCTGGGCTGCAGTTTCTGTGTCCACTATAACTGCCGGCTTCAGGAAAGCGGGCCTAATTGAGTGCGCAGCTGAGTCCGACGCAGAAGCAGAATCGAGCAGCGATTCAGAAACCGACGAGGGTGACGAAGCGATGCTGCCGGCTGAAGTGGCTCAACTCTTCGATAGTGCATCGGAAGATGAAGCATTCGATGGGTTTGAATGAAAAAGTAATAAATGTTGCCTTTCTGCACCTATAAGGAGTGTTGGTTGAACTTGTTTCTGCTAGAATTTGTGGAGTAATATGGAAATTCAGTGCCCTGAAATGGTAAGTACAGCGTTTCGAGGTAACTCGCACGCCGACCAAGTCAGAATAAGTGCGTCTTATACAACAGTGCGACTTATATGCCAATTTTTTATTTGAAACCTGCTGAAGGTGGGGGTTGCGACTTATACAAAGGTGCGACTTATAGACCGGAAAATACGGTACTGGTCGGGGTGGGGGGGGGATGAAACATGACGAAGTTCACAGGTGAGCAGCTTTCACATACTGCAAACTGTGCTTTTTCTGTTGGTGTCATAAGTATATGTATGAAATACACAGATATATATATATATATATGTATATACAACACTTTCAGATCAATACACCCCGCTGCAAGGGACCACCTCTTCCTCAGCCATCTCCAGACGTAGTGACAGACCACACAAGTAAGATCATCAAGTTTAACTGTTTTTGTTCCCTCCATTATACTCTCCCTTTTTATTGTGTTCCATGTTTTATATGCAAACTTAATACTTACATACAATACAAATATCAGTACCTGCGGCACAGCAGATGTCTCACAAATAACTTTAAATATGGCACTGTTGTTAGTAACGCTATGTTTATTATCCTTTGCTTTTGCAGGTCCTGTGAACCTTGTAGCCTAGCTCATAGGATTGCAGATGTCTGTTGAAGCATTTGCTGGCAATAATCACAGGCAGAAAAGCAACTTTTATGTCCACACCATTCCATGCATTCAACGGGCCCTTTCGAAAATTCACAAGTGCAGTTCCCTGCACTGTGCCTTCGCTCAAGTAATACCGGTGCCTGTCCTGTTGATATGTTTGGAGTGCTGTAGCTGCACTGACTGGAACTTGTTTTTAGTGCAGGTTTATATTACGAGGGCTGAACCTACCCTAGTCATGTCAAAGCATACGCAATGCACACTTGCACGTGCTATTTGCAGAATTGACTACGGCGCCGTTGGTTGGGCAAACTGCATAGCAGGAAAGCTAGCTTCACAATATCCTATAGGGTCTATTATCCATCTTTGAAAGGCGCCTCGAATGGTCCCAGGCTTCAGTAAATGTGCCCTTCTGTTTGGAAATGTTTGGCAAAGAATAAGAAAGATATAAAGCATAAATTCAAAGTAACTGGTACATGAACACAGAAAAAGAAAAGGACATGAAGCGAAAGATTTTTCATACATGTGGAATGAGATTAACGTGGCCATTTTAGCCAGAATTAGTACTAGTAAGCTTATTTGTAGATCTTCTATTGAGCCCGATGTCACGCTTACTCACATGCCATTAAAAAGGACCATTTTCTGTTTTCGAACTGTGAATGAAAATTATAAAAGAATTATAAAAAGCATTCCTTTTAAATCTTTAGATGCTGTGCAGCAGTCGGGAGGAACATCATCCTACAGCTGTTTCAGGAGGTCGAGGAAAATGTAAGTACCAGAAAAGTGTTTCGGGATAATTCATACCACGTACATAGTGGATGTGTACTTGATGAGTGTGTGCAGATGTCCTGCTAATGAAGGTGGTTGTGATGCTGTTGATGGCACCTGTGACTCTAGGTCATTATCAGATGACTTATGGAACATGTCGAGGTCTCACTCACATCATCCTTTCATTCTGCTACAGCATCTCAATTCTTCTCCCACCTTCGTGACACTTCACGGTTTGTGCAGCAGAGCGCACAGCACAGGTTGTGTCACACAGCCGTGCTCGGATCAGGGGAAGGCAGGAGCTGTATACTCCAGTTTAGGTGCATGAACACATGATCTTTCAGTGAAGTATTTTCTAGGGGCACATAGCTCCAAACACATGGAAAGCTCGTAAAGTAAAATTTTATTGGAATGCTCACGAAGTTAAGATTATTAAAGCTTATCAGGCTTGTTAACAGAAAGTTATGCAATATATGATAATAATGAAGTGAGGGCATCTCGGGACCGAAAGCATTCGGAAGACGCACCTGCTGGCATTAGCAGACGACATTGGCCCTTACTACTTAGTGCACCAGTGGTTTGGCAAGTACGCTTGCCTCACTGCTGCACATGGTGAACATCTTGAACATGGCCATGTCAGCATCATGTGTGGCAGTCCTGTGTTCACCGGGGCGAAAAAAGTGCAGTTTTATTCCAATTTTCTTCGCTGAGATGCAGCACCTTACGGCCTTGATTTGAAGCGGCGAGATACGCAAGAGTGTCTGTGGCAGCTATTAGCAGCATGTTTGCCTCCTGTTTTATATTTCTTGTTCTCACCTTTCACCCCGATACCATTAGTTCATTAGATCCCCATGTTCCATGTTTTTGACTTCTTTCCTTGTGGAGCCATTAGCCATGGCTGCTGACTGCCATGAAAACAGCGCTCACCCCTTTCATAGGAAGCCGTGGTGTAGAGGTCAGAACTGCTTCTAGCCTCTCTAGCGGTGGGCAGTCTTTGGTGATTTGGGGTGACACCCAGTTGTAAGAAAAGGACTTAGAAAAGAGCAGAAGTGGCACATACAGCAACAACGCAGGCATGTGTTGAATGAATAGAGGTGCTACTTGCACTCAAGAACTGAGCTTTTAAGATGCACGGAAGAGGAAGTTGGCATGTTCCTTACACTCTTCTTTATTTGTTGCTTTATGCCTCTGGCTTCTGCACTGAGCTTACTCCTTCATCGACTTCCAACCTGCACCACCCATAAACACAGCCATTCTCTGGCTTTCTTCTCCTAATGTGAGCCATTGTACACACATTGATGAATCTTCCTAGCTTTTCGAGGGAAAGTATCAATGTTTGTCTCCCTGCAAGCTAGTGGTCTTGTCCTTCATTCTTTCTGTTGTGTTTCACTGACTGAAGCATGTGTGCTCGCTGTGTGCCTAGGGAAGGCTCTTCTGTGTAACAACATTAAAAAGAGAATCACAAAGAGCCACAGCAAAACAAACAACCAAAGCACAACTGTGTTCGTTTGTAATGTACTAGAATGGAGTACTAGTATGCCCTGTACTATGGGAGAGTGGGAAGACGTCTGTGGGTCGCTCCAGAAAAGCAAAAGCAGCAAAGGAACCAAAAAGCCCTGAAGAAACCAGGTTGGCACTCAGTGCGCTAAATTGTGTTGAAACGAAGCTTCTGGTTGAGTATCTTTTGTGCCGCAAACATTCTCTTCCTGGTTAGAAAAGAACAATGATAAAGAAATAGATGGTTTGTAGTACAGGATTTCTCATTCTGATGTTGCGCATGACTGCCATCTTGTTGCGCAGATTTCATGTTGATCACTTCTGAAATATTCTCTGCCTGCCTGTTTGTTGTATAATGACTCACCATTTCTGTCTGCCATGCACAAACTTGAAAGAGAGGGTTAAAGTCAAAATATAGTTGATGACCAATATTTGACTCCATGGTGATATAAAAGCGTGCATGTTACTGAACGTGCCAAGAAAACAAATGCATAAAGAAAAGACAATTTTATTTGCGCTTTAAAGACCCTGGCTAGGAAGAAAGTGGTTGATGTGGAGCTGGCACACATTTGTGCTTACATGGGACCAAGTTCGCGTGTATTTCTGGCAGTTTACGATGATACGAGGCAGCAAACACTAGTTGATCCACACGTCCACAGCTCCGTAGCTCAAGGCACATTTCTGAGTCTGAGTCACTCTGTGACACCTATAGAACTTGTGCAGTTATTTCATAATCATCCCATTCATACACGACAACACCTCGCCACGATGTTGACAATGTCTTCAAACGTAATGTGGCAGGAATCGCCCACATCGCAGCCTCAAGTTCATCAACAATGCCGTCAATAACAAGCTTGTCATTGGTGGCGGTTCAGGTCTTATGTTGCAAAGTCGGCCTCATTTGCAATCAGCAAAAGTAAATCCAGTGCGATGGAAACAGTTGCTGATTACATCTGCTTAGCACTGTTTTCAAGGGGTCGGCAGGTATGCGACATTGTCAGCGCCGAATAGCATGCTTCGTTTTCGTTGGCATGCTCGTCGGCACAGACTGCGAGGCCATCGTTCGTACCACACTAGACGTGACCTGTTGCTTCACGCCACGAGAAAGAAGTCTTGGAATGCAAAATAAATAAACAAGTACTGAAGACCCAACGTGAAAGCGCTATCAAGCGATCGCAGACCTGGCACGACCAGCCTTACACATAATCGCAAACCACGCATGAGATGCCGAGACAGGATGCGGTGATCGCAATGACGGTGTGACTTGCCTCTAAAATTCGTGTGTCGCGACCAAAACTAAGCGTCAGAGATTATGGTTTTGTATGGCATCTCCAAGGCCGCACTTTCCCTCGTTGGTGCGCCAGAGGAAATAATGGTGGCCCATTCAGTGTGCTCGACACCCAGTTGTAAGAAAAGGACTTATAAAAACAAGAGCAGAAGTGGCACATACAGCACAACGCAGGCATGTGTTGAATGAATAGAGGTGCTACTTGCACTCAAGAACTGAGCTTTTAAGATGCACGGAAGAGGAAGTTGGCATGTTCCTTACACTCTTCTTTTATTTGTTGCTTTATGCCTCTGGCTTCTGCACTGAGCTTACTCCTTCATCGACTTCCAACCTCCACCACCCATAAACACAGCCATTCTCTGCTTTCTTCTCCTAATGTGAGCCATTGTACAAACATTGATGAATCTTCCTAGCTTTATCGAGGGAAAGTATCAATGTTTGTCTCCCTGCAAGCTTGTTGTCTTGTCCTTCACTCTTTCTGTTGTGTTTCACTGACTGAAGCATGTGTGCTCGCTGTGTGCCTAGGGAAGGCTCTTCTGTGTAACAACATTAAAAAGAGAAATCACAAAGAGCCACAGCAAAACAAAACAACCCAAAGCAACAACTGTGTTCGTTTGTAATGTACTAGAATGGAGTACTAGTATGCCCTGTACTATGGGAGAGTGGGAAGACGTCTTTGGGTCGCTCCAGAAAAGCAAAAGCAGCAAAGGAACCAAAAGCACTGAAGAAACCAGGTTGGCACTCAGTGCGCTAAATTGTGTTGAACGAAGCTTCTGGTTGAGTATCTTTTGTGCCGCAAACATTCTCTTCCTGGTTAGAAAAGAACAATGATAAAGAAATAGATGGTTTGTAGTACAGGATTTCTCATTCTGATGTTGCGCATGACTGCCATCTTGTTGCGCAGATTTCATGTTGATCACTTCTGAAATATTCTCTGCCTGCCTGTTTGTTGTATAATGACTCCCATTTCTGTCTGCCATGCACAAACTTGAAAAGAAGAGGTTAAAGTCAAAATATAGTTGATGACCAATAATTTGGACTCCATGGTGATCATAAAAGCGTGCATGTTACTGAACGGCCAAAAAACAAATGCATAAAGAAAAGACAATTTTATTTGCGCTTTAAAGACCCTGGGCTAGGAAGAAGTGGTTGATGTGTAGCTGCACACATTTGTGCTTACATGGGACCAAGTTCGCGTGTATTTCTGGCAGTTTACGATGATACGAGGGCAGCAAACACTAGTTAGATCCACACGTCACAGCTCCGTAGCTCAAGGCACATTTCTGAGTCTGAGTCACTCTGTGACACCTATAGAACTTGTGCAGTTATTTCATAATCATCCCATTCAGTACACGACAACACCTCGCCACGATGTTGACAATGTCTTCAAACGTAATGGTGGCAGGAATCGCCACATCGCAGCCTCAAGGTCATCAACAATGCCGTCAACAACAAGCTTGTCATTGGTGGCGGTTCAGGTTCTTATGTTGCAAAGTCGGCCTCATTTGCAATCAGCAAAAGTAAATCCAGTGCGATGGAAACAGTTGCTGATTACATCTGCTTGCACTGTTTTCAAGGGGTCGGCAGGTATGCGACATTGTCAGCGCCGAATAGCATGCTTCGTTTTCGTTGACATGCTCGTCGGCACAGACTGCGAGGCCATCGTTCGTACCACACTAGACGTGACCTGTTGCTTCACGCCACGAGAAAGAAGTCTTGGAATGCAAAATAAATAAACAAGTACTGAAGACCCAACGTGAAAGCGCTATCAAGCGATCGCAGACCTGGCACGACCAGCCTTACACATAATCGCAAAGCCACGCATGAGATGCCGAGACAGGATGCGGTGATCGCAATGACGGTGTGACTTGCCTCTAAAATTCGTGTGTCGCGACCAAAACTAAGCGTCAGAGATTATGGTTTTGTATGGCATCTCCAAGGCCGCACTTTCCCTCGTTGGTGCGCCAGAGGAAATAATGGTGGCCCATTCAGTGTGCTCGACATCCATGAGCGGAGTCCGAATTATCGAATGTAGTGCTAGGAACTGTCCGAAATATCGGTCGTCCTAACACATTAAGTCTACGGGCACACTGTTGGCACCACGTGGCTGTCCAAATTACCAAGCATGTCCGAATTATCGGTCCGGCGACTGTACAATGCAAATATTTTTCAACACTACCTTTTAAAAGTAATTCCTATCTTGTGGCAAGTACAGTGCCTGTCGGAACATGACTCTGCAAGCAGACAATGCAGTGGCCGTCCTCGCCATGGTTAGGCTAGATAGGTGTGTACCATCGCGTGGCCACCGCGCGGCAGAGCCAGAACGTGTCATAAAAGGCGGATTGTATACTAGCTGCTTGGCTTATAATGGCCCATTGTGTGTGTGCCTGTTAACTCATGCCAATTGATTCATGAAGACATGAGTGTGCTGCCTTAATCGGCACTATTGCTGATACCATGATGAGCCAGAAAAGAGGTGACTGCTTCAGAATTTGTGATGGGACTATAAGAAACTTTGCCTTCACGACCGTGATTATACCTTCTAAATGAATAAAAAGACGTTTCATGGCAGCTTCACACAATAATATATTTGAAATCTGGTGCAGCTGTGTGTATTACCTCTCTCTCCTCTGTTTTGTTTTTGTCACTATGTTGAATGTAGTGCATAGCGGCAACATTTTATGGGCAGCAGCAAAGATATGCATGCAATTGAATAATAAATTGCGACTGTCTCATTGTGAGAAGGGTTGAGCAGCTACTTGAGGGTAGCAACAAATATAACTGAAAGCGCAGCTGTGGGCTTGCTTACTTGCCACTGTGACTCAATGCACTTTGGCATTTTTTTTCCAGGTCCATGCAGATCCGGCATACTAATGATGCGTGAGAAACTCAACTTCATAATGTGAACAAGCAACACCACTAAAGTGGCCAGGGAGATTGCCTGATACTTCTGGACTCCTGCTGAAATGCATGCCAGAAGCCTCACTGGCCAGCCATCCCGGCGCCATGCGGATAGTGTGGCCAAAAAGCAGGCCACTCCCGAGAAGGCAGACACCATAATGAGTATGCTTTATGCACATTTCTAGGAATAGTTAAAAAACTCAGTTTCAATGTGTAACTGATAGTTGAAATGGCTTACAATGAAAGAATTTATAAATTCACTTGCGCAGCCACATCTTCAGCACCTTGAAGATGTGACATGTAGCGATAGTAGCAAGCTTTACTATATATGCAATCCCATAATTCATGATGCGCTCACATGAACACTAATTTGATACTAAGCTGGGTGGAAACATTGTAATTTTTGTTTTGCTATTTCATCACAGAACAGTTCGTGGTATTGTTGCAGCAGCACGCAGCTAGCGGGTGAAATTTTGAAATTCTTGATGACAGTGGAAACGTTTAGTATAACTGCTTACTGCTAGCTGAAAAGGTGACATAGCGGGTCATGATTACCATATTGTGGTGACTTTCACGTGTTGGATCGCATCAATCGACAATTTCTCCAACTAAATTTTTGGTGTTATTACTGCCTAAATGCTGTAATAATTCATTGTGAATCATGCTTTGACAGAATTTTAGGGTCAGTGAAAGTATGCAATGTGAAAGGGAGATCTGATGTATGTTAACCTCATTTAATGTAACCCGAGTGGACTGGAACGCTGCTACTGTTTTACTTATTGCTGCATTCAAATTTGGGGTTCGGCATTTGGTAGATGACTAAAAGCTTTAAATGTCTGGTAACGGCTACCTTGAGAAAAGCAATGGGCAAAGTTTGTTCTGAACATATTGTGTGGTGGCTAGGAAATTTGTTCCAGATCAAATTAACTAAAAAATAAAGTGACTTCAACATGAGTTACTGGAGTTGATTAAATGTATAGAATGTACAGTTGTCTAATTATGTTTGATATCAAATTAACTAAGAAGTGAAGTGAATTGAATGTGAATTACTGAAATTGATTAAATGCATAGAGTATGACAATTCTCAAATTAATTTAATCTGGTTCCGATCTTCAACTTTCCCCTTGCAGATGTCATCCAGAAGGTGGTGTTGAAGTGCCCAAGCACTGTGGTGCCATCAAAAAGGCTCGCTCATGGCCAGCACTGCAGGATATATTTGCCGAGGTGGGCAGATTAGACCAAAGAGTCAGGCCATCTGCCCATAATTCAACATCAATCATTGATTTCTTCCTAGTTTTAAGTTCTCTCAAATAAACTTTATTTTTATGCCTCGCTTTGCATGGTTATTACAAGGCACGTTCACAATATGTGCAATATGTTGCTGCACTGTTTCTGTGAATCTGGTTGGCCCTTGTACACAGTGTTGCCCAATGGGCCCGTGCGCAGTGTGGCAGGTGCCACCCGGCGGCCATTGCGCAGTGTGCGCAGTGTCTCCCAGTGTGCAGTGTCACCCAGTGTGCCGGTGCGCAGTGTACGCAGTGTGCAGTGTACCCAGTGCGCAGTGTACGCAGTGTGCAGTGTACCCAGTGTGCAGTGTACGCAGTGCGCAGTGTACCCAGTGTACAGTGTACAGTGTCCCAAGTGTGCAGTGCCACACCGGTCCGATAATCACGTGGCACTGGCCCAGTGCCACTGTTTTTTCCAATAGGGATCCCCTGTTTGCAGTGTCGCCGGTGATGACTATTATAACCTAGATATTGCTGGCTGTCCGTTGGCTTTCTGTAAAGCGTAGTCTTTAGTTTTCCTTTTTCGATGGATACTGTCGTGTCGAGAAAATCAATTTTACTAGAAGAGTGGTGCATGGTAAAACTTAATGCTCGGATGAAAGTTGTTAAAATGCTCAAAAAATGTGCTTACTGCACTCACACTATGTTCCCAAATAATAAAAATATTGTCTATGTAACAGTGAGATTTTAGCGGCGACAATTCCAAAAGCTGTGCTTATAGTTGCCCCATGAAGATATTGGCGTAGGTCGGCGCGAAAGGAGTTCCCATGCTGGTGCCTAAAATTTGTAGGTAGTTGGTCGAGTCAAATTCAAAGTAATTAAGTGTAAGTACCAATTTTAGTAACGCGATGTAAACTTCAGCGGCGTGTGCACGTTTGCTATTCTGTATTGCCTTCGAGAGCGCTTCTGTGATAGGTATATTCGTGTATAGGGAGGTGTCATCCAGTGTTACCAGAATAGCCTGATCTGAAAGTGTTTGTATTTCATTAATAGACTCTATAATCCACAGAAAGTGAGGCGTATCCTGAATAAGGGACGGAGGGTTGGGCGGTATGTCAGATAGATGGTAATTAAGAAACTTCGATAATGGCTCCTTCGGGGTGTTGTTGTTAGACACTACGGGTCTTCCCGGTATTTCAGCAGTAAGTAGTTCATCTGTGCTAACCTTATGGGTCTTAGGAATGAGCGGATTCTTTGGAAGCTTTCGCTCTTGCCATTTATATTAGTCAGGCTAACACCTGTCACCCAAATACCCCTGCACCCAACCCTCCCCCCTTTTTTTGTTTGTTATGGTTCGCACGTGCTGCTCTTCTCTCTTTCAGAGGACGGGGAGAGTGTGCAAAGGTGTACATAAACGAGCGCTGGAGAAGGAAGTTGCCGCCCTGACGAAGACAAGTCCGCTTGTCAAAACGTTGGCTCCCGCGACATTCCCTGTTCTAAATCGTACTTTGCGATTTTTTCATCGATTCAAGCATCCATCTTCCCCTGAGCTTCTCTTCTAGTTTGGAAAACTGGCATCCGAAGTAAGAGTGCTGGCTTTCTCTAAAAGTAGATAACCTGGTACCTCTTTGGTTGAGACTGCAGATGTATTACGCACTCGTGTACTCTAAATTAATCTATTGTACTGATTTATGGCGAATAAATACGGCTACTAATTATCAGAAACTAAAAGTCCTTCAAAAGAAAGCTTCGCGGTGTATCCACGATTACTATGGCAGACCAAGACAGTTTTCCACATTGCTACTGTTTGCAGTTATGATTAGCTTAAGGCGAACCAAGTCTACCTTTGTTGTTTGTCGCAGGACATTAACGTGCATAACTTACATACTTAAAACGACATTTTGTCTAACATCACGCACCACTTACGTAAACAAATCCACCGCCTCCCTAAGACGCGTATAATGGCCAACAAAAACAAGACTATCAGGCAACTGCGTCAATTAGTAAAATTTCGCCAGTGTTGACGTTGGTGTTTCATTGAAGATTTTTAAAAAGGAAACAAAGAAATATTTAATAGCTTCATTTCGTTTTGTGTAACACCATCTTTCACTTGTAACTGCATCATTTGACACCTGCAAGGGCAGCTGATTTTGCATTTGCATTATTATTTTATTCTTATATTTTTGCAATGTGTATGTGTTTACTTATGTCAGACTGTACAAGGGAGGCGAGGCCTTCGTCAGGCATTCCAGCCTTCAGCCCCGGGCTGCACCTTTTGTGCGAAAGGTAATAAAGTTCACTTCACATTATGCCGACACCGAATCGAGCACCCACACATGACTCACAGCTTCTTGCTGATGAATGAACGACAACGAACTTGTGAAAAATGTCAAAACCACTGACGATATTACACATTCTCATTTTGTGCCAACACCTAAAAACCCACAGACGAGAACACTTCGGGGCATTCTATAAATCGTATGTACCGCTTAACTCTAGGCTAATTTTAGGTAATGATACAGTTTTACCTGTGCCTAACGCAATAAGATTTTGAGGAAGAACTGGTGTCTTAAAGGGACTGTCTACCACTCAGAAAATTTTTTAAGATTGTGGTAAAATTGGGCAGATCGTGCGTCACATTTACGGGAACGAGCACGCTTTCACCACAAAATAGGAATTATGTTTTTAATTTCGCTCTGAAAGTGGTGCAAAAAACGCCGCTAGCGACACCCAACAGCGTGTTCGTCATTTTCTAAGTGTACGAGAACCAGCCCACGCAGGTATGCATACTCTGCTGAAAAACTATTATGTATGTCTTACATGCGTACTTCACCCTGTGAGACACCTTGTTATAGCGTGCAAGAGCAATTTGTTCTTTTTTTCGCTGCTTTCGGGGTGGCGCATGTGGCGCTGCCTTCGAATTCGTCTGCCTGCGGAGGCGCGTAGCACTGCGCTTGTCATGCATGCGGCGCTGCATGTCCGAGAAGCACCCCCGCTCGCCGACTTTCCCTCGCCTCTCCTCCTCGTCGTCGCCTCTGGAATGTCGACCTTGAAGCCGGTTCGCGTTGAGATGCCTCCCGCGCGCGAGAGGGTTTCCAGGGAGACGACGACGCTAGAGTGTACTAGAAAGGTTGAGTGCCGCGATCCCCCACTGGCGCCCATGCTTTCAAGCGACGCTCCAAACACGGAAAATTTATGTGGGGGCGCTGCGGTCGAGGTGGTTTGGGACGCGCCGAGTCGTGCGCTGTCAAAAGTGGTGACTGCGTGGAACGCCTCGCGCTCGTTGGTTTTGGCTTCGTTTTGATGCTCACTGTGCCCTATCCACGACCTCCCCTGGCCCTCTCAGTATAATATGCCGAAGTACCGCCATCGGCACTGCTATGCACCAGGCTGTCGCATTGGCTATTCTGGTGTTAAATTCAAGCGAAACCTGTCTCGAGATCTCTTCAGCGTCCCGAAGGACAAGCACTCAATGCTTTACCTTTCGAAGGAGGATATAAACGTTGACTGTTTCGTAAAAAAATGTGTTAATATATTTAATAAATTATGGCGTGTCTGCGACTGGGCATTTTAAGATTGCACGCATACATTATATGAGGCACCAGATTGCAATTTCAGTGGGTTGAAGCAGAAATGATTAGGCAAGTGATTAGTGGCGCAAAAGGAAATGCAGTCGTCTTGTAAATTTCAGTGCGTTCGTTTACCTTGGAGGCTGAGTGAACTGAGCACACGCTGTTCTAGCGCTGCCGAGCGAAAAAAAAGGAGCCTGTTCTTGTTGAAGTTTATGCCACCTGCAAAGTCGAAATATACTTGTACTCTAAGACGACGACGCTGTCGATCCAAGCTTGCGCAGGTGGCTATTCAGGCAGAACCAAATGGAACATCCTATTTAGCTTGCACCCTACAGTGCCGTAGCAGACGCTTCAACCAAACAGCTCTCGCAAAAACAATTCGGTCTATCCGAGCACTCACAGCTTATATTGCTGTGCGCGGGCACTTTACGTGTGCTAAAGCATGACGGCTTTATCTACGTTGCCACTGAACAGCACCAATCGCTGCAGAAAAGCAGCTTACGAACGCGGCCGGCACGGCTAGCCGCAGCGTGCCTTGGTCCACCAAACCACCTCGATCACAGCGCCCCCCTCTATGCTGTCCGTGCGCCGCGCCTCAGACGCTGAGCGGCGGCCGCGCCACTCAACCTTTCTAGTACACTCTAACGACGCATCATGCGCGGTACCCAGTGTTGCTGGCATGCCTACACTAGGAAAGGAGCGACTTCATAGATAAAAAAATTGTGTTTTAATAATTTCTATTCAGTTTCTGGAGAAACCACTGCACGCTGGGACACTTCGAAAGGTGCGCTTTCTATTGAGCCAAAAAACGGGGGAGCGATGAAGGACGGTAGACGGTCCCTTTAAAGAATTTTTCGGTATTATGAAGTATACTGTTTGTAGTAGCATTTTCGCCCTGTGACTGTAAACTCATTCCACACATTGCATTTTATGGTCATGATATTATATTTTCGTATATCGTATGCACACTGTGACTGTTTTTTAGGCCAGTGTGCAGCCATTTCGCACCAAGCTATTAGATTCTTCACTCTATTAGGTAACCTCTTATTATCCTGTGGCAGGCGCAGCATATCTGTAGTTTTTCTGTGCCATTAAACCTTACTTGACTAATTAAGTACGGGCGCTTGACCGTACTTTAATTTACCTCGTGCCTATCTCGTAACCCAGGCCTATTTTCCATGATTTTGTCCGTTAATTAATTGATGTATAAATGTGAAGATTGCCCCGTGAAGCCCTCTCCTATCTTTTTCCTTTCGTTTGAGTGCGAGAGCGTGTTAGGGTTGACATGTGTCGCCAAGAGGTCGGGCTACAATACTATTCATATTGAGGACAGTTCCACTTCAGCGGTACCGAAATTTTAGGCAAAAACTTCTAGATCTGGGGATCAGTATAGCCTTCACAGTCCCATAGAATTTTGAGAAAAATGCCTCTGGTAGTCTAATAATTAAAGAAAATAGCCCCAAGCAATTCCGGCATTCCCTTCATTTAAAATTTCCTCGCCGGCGCGTGATCCATTCGAAAACGCTCGGTATTTTGATTACGCACAATTCGATTCGAGTACCAAACCACATGGAACGCTATTCGAGTGCTTATTCAAAATTCTCTATTCCAAACAATTAACTTTCTGAGGTTACATAAGTAAGCATAGAACACAGGAAATTCTAGGGCCATTAGAGTTGATGGGGAGGACCTGTTTGATTCGCACGAACGAGGCAAACTTGGGCGCAGCGTAAAATAACCATTACGGTGTAGAATGATGAGTTCGCATTTACGCAACGCAGCGGGATGGCTCTAGAGTCTTTTGTTGAGTTGTTGCCGTTTTACCTTAACACGTTCCTAAAATTTAGCGATGGGTTGTTTCTGAAAAAAAAAACGGGCATATGCCTCGGCTCGCGATTCGCTCCAATGCTATGCGTGGTCTCGACAGCTGATGAGTGTTGTCTTGAGATTTACACGCGCTCTGCTAAGCAGGCACCGTCTTCCATGGCTCTGTTTCCTCAGCAGACTAGCGTAAGACGCTGCCTTCACCTTTGCCTTCACCTTTGCTATTGAAAAGTTGCAAAAGCCTGCACGCCACAATTTTCAAATAACCTTTCCGCGTACGGGCTCCTGTTGTCATGCTTGTTTTTGACTGCGAATTGTCTCCTCTTAAGATCGGTGTAGGTCACTTGCCTTTTATACATGCCAGTTGGCTACTGACATGTATAAAATAAAAGCTCGCGGCCAGAACTGCATGTTCCTTTGTAAACGCGAGCAACGTGTTAAGAAGGGCGAAGTAGCACGAGTGCGGCTTCGCTCTCCCCCGGAGGCTGCAGCGCACGGGTACGCTCATGTTTGATCACGTGGTCACGCGGACATGAACGGCCTTTGTTAAAGGGCCTACGAAGCGCCAGCCTCGGTGACCGTTGTGTTTGGTTGTGCAGCTGCACGAGTGGTGGTACGGCGAGCCAAGCGCTGCTGTTTTCGTCATACCGAAGAACTGCCGCTAGGTCGAAGGCAATATTTTGGTCGCTGGTTGAACGAACAAGTAACTGAGACATTCTTTGTCATTTTGTTTGTTATATGTGCTCGTGTTGGGCTGCTCTTGGACTCGATCATCGTGCACGCGAGTCCTCCGTACCTCACGCTGAGCAATTAAAGCTCAGGAAGGCTTCTTCCACACTGTTCGCGATTTCCCTTCATTACTTTTTTGTGCGTGGGGGTGAGTATGACAAGTTCCCCCAAGATCAATTTCAAATGATTACCCAGCGTCTTTCGCAGTTTGCTTAATAATTTTTAATGGAAGGGCTTAATGCGGTGACTGAGAATTCGTATTGTGCCTGTTTGTGCGTTGACATCTTGTTTGGTGCCCGGTGTTCTATCTTTGATCTTCAGTTATCTGTGGGCAATTGAACAGGACGGCAGCAGAGTATGCAACTTAGTTTTATTTATTTAGTTGCCTTCGCATTCGAAAATTCTGTTGTATGTGCAAACTGCACTTTCCATAACACCCCATCTAGTAATTTTGATCGCGATAGAACTTTTCCATATGGCCGCATTGAAAGAAAGTGAATGCAAGTGTATCTCCACGTTCGCTTTCAATAAAACTATTCAGCCTTGATGCAAATTAGGTATTGTGCAGATGTATACGTACTTCGAAGTTATGTAGCTGCACTTAGAACGTAATATACTTCAACCGAGGTGATCCCTGTTGGACTCTGCTTTTGGATCACTTTCGATCTCAATTGTCACCGCTCACATCTGACAGAGGCGCAACCTATTAGCAAGAGCTCCCATTCCAACTTTCCAAATTCTTCATAATTAAGAGAGGAACAGCAGCTTAGTCCATATTGAGCACTTATATAAGGGAAACCTTTATCTGGAGTGATGTCTATGTGTTACGTTGTTATAATCACCTTATTCAATTATCTCTGTTCTATCACTGATGTACTTTTATTTGGATTTATATATTCTGAACTACCGTAGGTTTGGCTAACTTTCATTACATTAGCTTCATTTTATTTGCTTGCTGTTTTTCCTTAGTTGCCAATCTTTGTTCTCAATTTTTTATACATGTATCAACAGGAGGTCCCAATGACAGTTTTTACTTTGGGGCCTCCTTCTGTATTGTATCAATTTTCTACTAGTATTATTGTATTGAATATTGCATAAACTTAAACTTAAACATAAAGGAAATTATGTACGTAGCATGGGGGGGGGGGCGCCACTGTGGTCTAGTGGCTATGGCATTCGCCTGCTGAT
The DNA here is from genome assembly GCA_013339685.2 of Hyalomma asiaticum. Taxonomy (NCBI): domain Eukaryota; kingdom Metazoa; phylum Arthropoda; class Arachnida; order Ixodida; family Ixodidae; genus Hyalomma; species Hyalomma asiaticum. The sequence goes on along the minus strand of JABSTT010000052.1, from coordinate 19,290 downwards.
CCGTTGATCGCAGGATCGACTATCTGCCGCGGCGGCTGCGTTTCGATGGATTCCAAATGCTGGAGGCCCGTGTGTTGTGCGATGTCCGTGCACCTTAAAGAACCCCGGTGGTCTAAATTTAAACTGCCCTCTACTACGACGACTCCCATAAACATTCCTTGGGTTTGGGACGTACAACCCCAGAAATCAATCAGCGAATGTGAGCCTGGTTTTTTTAGGAGAAAAACGCTCATAATTGGCTAGTCATTGAATGTACATGTACAAATCACCTTGATGGGTACGAGCGCATGTACATGCCTGCTAGGTCATGGAATCAATAAGTTTATATGTTTGACATTTAAGTCACGATTACAAAGTCACGTGTGGTGCCTATGCTCATTTCATATCGAACACCAAACGAAGTAAAACAATTACTGCCAACATTGTGCCTGCCAACGTCATGTCAGATAAACAAGGTGATACATCGAATATATGTATGCCGACTTACGGGTTTTCGCTTTATGACATAGTAAACTTATTTATTGGCATACTGAACTGCACCTTGCAATTTCAAATGATTAGTTCGTTATCAAGCTGTGCATCTATTGCGTTGTGTTAGTTACTTCAGGCATCAGCAAATGGAGGAGAAAATAAGAATGAGTTCTCGGTTACTTTTTTCGATACGTTAGCTTAGAAAAAATTTTGTGCGCGTTCCTGGGAATACATGATCAAGGCAATCAACTAAGCTGACAAGCCCGCAGAATACAAGGAATTTACAGTGGCCAATTTCTTTGCCAGTATTTCATCGACGTGTTCCGCCGAATGTTTCCATCACAGTTCTTGCGTCCGTCCACAGCCCAAGTAATGCAATGTCGCCCTTACGACAGAGGCCTCTAAAAGGGTTCAGCAAACACAGCTGGCCACGTTTTCGATACGGAGCGGAGCCTATTCTCGAGTAAAACACCGCAAAAGGCCAGTGATGTGCGAAGCACGCTGCGCGCCGGATCAGACGTGTACTCCAAACATCACATGAACAAGGGCACCACGTTACGTTTCAGTGCTTGGCAAGTCACTGCGGCATCACATGGAACGAACACGCGGATAATGCCGCTGGGGCAGCTCCTGAAACAACACGCGAAGCGGCCATTCCACTTTGAAAGTCCTACGCTGCTAATAGACTTCGAATGATTGCACAGGAGACCACGCTCCTTCTGTTATGCACACGAAGCTGGTCAGACCAGTCGGGACAATCGCCAGAACCAGCTATCCTCATTTATGCACCTCTGTATGCCTACTGGAATCTGCAGAAGAGAAGCGCGCTGTAGCCAATGGCTAGGCGCAGCAATCACAAAGCTCTATGTATTGCGCATTGGAATGGCCGACAATGCTCTCTATGACGACTGTCCAGGATATAACGTTGAGAGACAATCCGTGGCGACTGCTCTAGCGCGCCTTAACCATAGGCGCGCTAGTCTGTTGCCCCTGTCATAGGCGCCCCTGTCTGTTGACGCCATTTGTAGATGCCGTCAACAGAAGTCATTGTAGATGAGGGTGACGAAAGCACTACTGAGGATTTTGAAAGAGACAGACTTGGACAACCGGCTGTGGCAGTGATGTCGCGTGGGACTCAAGTGCGACGGATTGCGACTGTTTGACTTGGTGCGTGTGCTGTGTTATGTGCTCTTCCACTCTCTTTGCTCAATATCTTTCAATCTCGCCCGTGCCATTTCCACGTGTAGGGTAGCAAACCGGAGGTGCGTAGCTACTTAACCTCCCTGCCTTTCTTTCTCCAGTGTATCTTCTCTCTTTCTCTCCCTCTCTCTCGTGCTCGCGGTAAGAGGCAAAAATAACAGACATTTCGACGCAAGTCCACGTGTATCTGGATGCACTACGGAACCAAGATTGCTCGATAGGCATGCCATGCACGCGGAGGTCATGGCTATATTTTTGCGGATGTGCTACGTCGGCAAGCAGCCGCCGGTAAGGCACTCCGAGTTATTTTGCGGGTACATGAACCTGCAGATTTGCGCTGTGCCTGATGTGGAATATCAATTTCTTAGGTAGATATCCGATAATCAAATTTAGAGAGTAACGCGAGTCTAGGAGTGTTCCTTAATGTGATTTATGTGTTGATAGAGCTTGGCGTCTCGTTCGCTGGCGCGCAACACGCACAAACGGCTAGGCTGGTTATGGTGTGCAGAGCCAGTGCTCTTCTACGGTTACTGAGCTGGCTCTGCTAGAGTAATTTCCGTCTCTGATCTTAAGATCACCAGGAACAACGTCATTTTTTCGCCACGCATATATACTTTATATTTTGGAAACAATGCAGTGAAGGCTTGTGATACTGAGCATCAATTTGAAACTTCCGTATTGCGGGCATAGCGACGGAACCATAAAAGTGACGAGTCGAGATGTCTTCCGCTCTTCGTGTGCGCGCTTGGCTATGCAACGATCAGGGTAGTGGAAACCGACGGTGATAAGTTGCATGTGAAGCATTTTGCCGGTGCGCTGATGCGATCGCGTTAGCGTCTGTCTGCCCGCACTCGCACCGTTCGTTGTACAGCGGCGTCACGGTGACGGCTCATAGCGACCTCAACCAAAGCGGTGTACTCGAATGCGCGGCGCGTGTCACATGTCGAAGTGTGTTGTTTTGGTTAGGTTCCCTTTCGCTGAATATATCGAGGTGTGTAATTGTTGTTTGAAATTATTGCTGCGTTATGGCGTGTCGTAGTTTCTTCAATTGCAGGAACAAGCCATCCTTACTCCACGACTGGCGTAAAAGGTTCGATAATTAGAGCTGTACGTTGAAAGGCAGCTTGCTTTCAAGTTTAATAGCAGCGTTTCAGCCTCCCACGTTAAGTCCTTCTGGGTGTTCCCTGTGACGCACCCACTGACACCTCAACAATATGTCATTACAAGAAATATTTTTTTCAGTCTATGGTGTCTGTCTTTTATGCCACTCGGTATCAACAGGAAGATTTAAGAGTTGCTCTGCTGGCGTTGAATATTCTGTCAGCAATGGGGCGCTTCAAGGCTTTACTTCGCTTCTAAATGTGTAAAATACTGTCTTGCGCGCACGCCTCCCAAGACTCCATGTTAATCTCTAAAGAGTACCAGACAAAGCTTTGAAATGAACTCCAGGTGCGAAGGTTGCTCCAATGTAGTACCTCGAAACCTGCTCTAGTGTAATGAATTGGAGCGCCGCCTGTCCTATTTGGAGCGCCGCCTGTTCAGCTCCATTAGTACAGTCGCCCATTGTGCCACACACACAAACGTACAATAACACACAAAATAAGCACAGGAAACAGCCGTTATGTCCGGTATGATGCAGTACTCTGATCGTCCCTGCATAAACGTTGACTGAGATACAAACGCCGTATATTATGTGCCCGCTGTATGCCGGGAAAGTGCCCACTCACTGCGGTTTAGTTTACGGCCATTCCTGTGGGATTGACAAGGTCTACAGAGGGGAACGCTACATATGTAGCCATATGTAGCCACGTAGGGCAGGCCGAAAAGTCTTACCAGGGCGTCTTTATTTGTGTTTTTATAATTTGTATGTAACAACGAGACATCAGGGTACATCTAAGTGAAGAAAGGAGTACCGCGGGGATCCATCAAGGATCCCCTGTAATTGTATCATACACACGAATGATTTTGCTGTATTCCAGATTGTCGTAAATTAGTAATGTATGTGGACGATACCAACATTTTCTTTGAGACTGCTTCTCTTGTTGATCTTGAAGGAAAAGTGAAATATTTTTTAAATCAGCTCTCACATGGCTACGACAAAACAGGTTAAGTTTAAACGCTAATACGACTAAATACATGTCATTTGCCCCTGTAAATAAGCCAAGAAATTTCAACCAGAGCATCTCCTACGAATGCCTTATATTAGAGCAGGTCAAGACACAGAAGTTTCTGGGTGTAGGGTTCCAGGAGGTGTTTTGTTGGAATGACCACATGGTAAGGTTAATAACTGATTTAAGTAGGAACATTGGATGCCTGTACAAATAAAGTCTTTATTACCCCTCTGGCTAAAAAACACGTTTCATTATTCTCTCTTTTTTACTGTGAACTATCTCATTGTGCACTTGTGTGGGGGACTACAACGTTAACAAATCATTCTAAACTGGCTATCTTGCAAACGAGGGTTCTGAGAATTTTCGAAAATATTCAAATATTCATGGTCCCATACGTGACATGCGGACAGAACCGTTGTTTTTGAAAACCTTATGATGAAAGCTAATCAACTATATTATTTCTAACTTTTTCAATATATACAACGCAACTGGCTTTATTATGGTTTGCAAGATACTCGGGATTATTCATATCCTTTTCGTACATACCCAAGAATGACTTCAAAAATCTGAAGTACTTAAGGACGGCCACATAGAGCACTTCAGGTGCCTACTCTGTTAAATAAAATCAACGGCCTTAGAGACATAAAAAGTGCCATTTCCAAAATAAGTCTGAGGAGGTTCCTGATTAATAATAACCTTGAATTTTCTTGATTATAGTTGTGTGTTTCTACTTGCCTATATTGTTTAGCATGTGTCAAGACAAGAAATATACTATATGCTTTGTTGTATCTGTAAGCACACGTTGTTCGTTTTGTTTACTTGTTTTATTTTTGTATAATTCATGCCTATGCCCTTGTTTTGCTTTATATGGGAGTGATGAGCAATCACATCTAATGTATTGTGATTACATGCCGATTGTCAACTTGTCAATATTTAAGTGCGGTATTATTTATATATGGTATATGTAATGACGCTTCTGTATTATGTACGTTACATTACTCTGTATACTTAGTGTTATTTTCTACCTGCTTTGTCTGGCATATAATGTCACGCACCAAAGCAAACGCCGCTCAAAAGTACCAGACTGGGACGTCGATACCAAGAGAGAAATGGGGTGGAACTGGCGTAGAACTGGCGCGAGGTCTTCTTCTTTCTCAACTTCTTCTTTACCACTTTGGTAGCCACACGCTGGCTCATACACGCGGTGGCATTATTCCTCCTCTCAATGGAGCATCGCCTCGATGCTCATGCAAAAGACTTACGGAGGTGGTATGCCAATTAGGGTAATATAAAAGACAGCAAAATAAATAAGCTAACACGCGCGGGAACATGCCGACGACAAAGGAGAAAGAAAATCTGCGGTTTGCAGTAGCGAACAAAGAAAAAAAAGCCACGACAAAACATTGTTCACAGTTCTTTCGAGGACGGTGCGACACCAACGGAAAGAATGAATGCCTCCTTCCTCAACATGCAATTCAACTTCACCGCGTGAAATACAGTTTAAGACGGACAACATGCACAATCTCTGCACGGGGTGATCGACGGTGGTGCGATGGCGCGTCTACATCTGGGATCACTTCATAGTTCACCGCACTTAGATGCGTCAGTACTTTTTATGGCCCGAAGTACTTGTGCAGGAGCTTCTCGCTGAGGCCACGCCGTCGGATGGGGGTCCAAAACCAGACTTTGTCACCAGGTTGATAGGTGACGTCTCGGTGGTAACGATTGTAGCTTGTTGTGTCTAAGCACTGCTGTTGTCTAGTGTGGACACGGGCCAGTTGACGGGCTTCCTCGGCGTGCTGAATGCATTCCTGAACGTCAGGCGCTAATTGGTCAAGCTCGTCGATGTCGTCATAGCGAATCATGGACATTGAGCATAGTCTGAACATCTCGACAATAAACGAGGGGAAACGGAGTGAAGCGTGCAGTTTCCTGCGCGGCAGTGTTGTACGCATATGTGACATAGGGCAGGATTTCATCCCATGTTTTATGCTGTACATCCACATACATGGAGATCATGTCTGCCAGCGTTTTGTTAAGCCTTTCTCTCAAACTATTAGACTGAGGATGGTATGCCGTGGTCTTTCGATGGCTCGTGTAGCTTAGGTTGACGATATCGTCCAGCAGCCTTGCTGTGAACGCCGTCCCTCGGTCAGTAATAACGACTGACATTGCGCCACGCCGAAGCACGATGCTATGCATAAAAAACTGCGCTACCTCAGATGCTGCCTCGCGTGGCAGTGCCTTAGTCTCGGCGTAACGAGTCAAATAATCAGTGGCCACAACGATCCGCTTATTTCTGGAGGAAGAGAAGGGAATGGCCCAAGGAAGTCCATTCCTACTTGGTCAAACGGCGCCAATGGAGGGTCTATTGGTTGCAGAAGGCCGGCAGGTTTGAATGGTAGTGACTTGCGGCGCTGATATTTTATTTATTTTATTTATTTATTTCAGTACCCTCAGGGCCCGAGGGCATTACAGAGGGGAGTGGGTTACAATTTGAATACACGTACATAAAAAAGCACTAATTTTGGGGGTTACATAGATACAATGAAAGAAACCAACAATAAAAAGTGCACAGGAAAAGAACAAAAAAACACGTAATGAATAAATGCAAAGCATAACAGTGTCTATTACAAAAAGGAATCAACGCAAACGAAATAACACCCAAGCTCAAGCACGTGCCTATAAACCAAGGAATACATCGTTGCAGCGGTGCTTGTCAAGATATAGACGTGTAAAAAAAAGGAGAGCAAAAAAGGAAATACTCAAGAATGGAAATACTATAATCCTAAAAATAATACCATTATGATAACAACAGGCTAGTTACAGCAACCTTAAACTTAGAGTTATCAGCAATCTCGACGACAGATCGGGGAAGGTGATTCCAACTTGCTGACGTACGGGGATGAATGAATTGAAAAAAATGGTTGGTGTGGCATGTGGGAATACCAACCTTATGACGATGGTCGATGCGGGCGGATACATAAGAAGAAGGGGTTATCAATTTAATTCTTAAGAACCGGATTGTCATAATATACCTTATGGAACAGGCAGAGGCGAGATATTTTCGTACGTTGTGAAAGCAGAGGTAATGATAAAGTTGTTTTCATGGAAGTGACGCTGGAGGTGCGATGATAGTTAGAAAGAATGAAACGAGCAGCCCGATTCTGGATGGATTCAAGCTGATGAGTGAGCGTTTCTTGACTGGGATCCCACACAGATGCTGCATATTCCAGTTTGGAACGGACTAATGATTTATAAAGAAGTAATTTTACAGGACTGGCAGAAAGATAAAAATTACGGCGTATAAAGCCCAGCGTGCGATTTGCGTTATTGGTTACATGATCTACATGCATCTTCCAGGAAAGATCAGAAGAGATGAGTACACCTAGATATTTGTAACAGGACACAGGTTCTAAGTTAGTATTATTAAGATGATAAGAGGGCAGTGTTGTATTGCGACGAGAAACGCGCATGTGCTTGCATTTGTTTGTGTTTAATTCCATGTTCCACGTGTTAATCCAGTCACGAACCCGGTTTATATCAGACTGAAGAAGAACAACGTCAGCGTCACTGTTAATTACGCGGTATATAACACAATCATCAGCGAACAGGTTAATTGATGAACATAGATTATCAGGTAAATCGTTTATATAGATGAGAAAAAGCAAGGGTCCCAGTACAGAGCCTTGACGCACGCCCGATTCAACTGCAGAAGTGATGGAGGAGGTGTTATTTAGAGTGACAAATTGGGAACGATCAGTGAGAAAAGAGTGCAGCCATTGAAGAAAGTTAGGATCAATGTTAAGTTTACTGAGTTTCAAAAGAAGCAGTTGATGAGAAACCTTGTCAAACGCCTTTGAGAAGTCTAGGAATATGCAGTCGACAATGGAACCCCCGTCAAGGATGGTGTTTAGGTCATGTATGAATGTCCAAAGTTGTGTTTCACATGAAAATGACTTGCGAAATCCATGCTGATGATTTGTAAAAGAGGCATTTGACTGTAGAAAAGATGCGAGATGAGAGCAAATAACATGTTCCATAATTTTACATGAAATGCACGTGAGTGAGACGGGTCGATAATTATATGGAGAGTGCCTATCCCCAGACTTGTGCAAGGGAATCAGCTTCCCTACCTTCCAGTCTTCCGGAATGCAACCGGTATGAAGCGATTGCTGAAATATATTAGTGAGAATTATGGCACTGTACACGTTAGTACTAATTAAAAACTTAATATTTATGTCGTCAACGCCACACGATGATGAAACTTTTAGGTTTTGTATTATTTTTTCTATGCCAACAGTGTCAAAGACAATGGGGTCCATTGTTAAGAAATCAGTACCTGCGTAGGTGGGAGTTACGGAACTCACATTTTTTGAAAAAGCAGAAACAAATACAGAGTTTAGAACATTTGCGGATTCATCAAGTTTGATTAGGTGATTGTTTCCATCTTTACGGGTGATAGCAGAATTGTCTCTTTTGTTGACTACATTCCAAAATTGCTTAGGGTTAGTAATTAGAAGAGAAGGTAATGTAGTATTGAAAAATGAATCCTTGGCATGTTTGAGGGCTTGTTTGTACTCAGTAGTCACGGTCTGATAAGCATTCCAACGTTTTTGAGTGCCGGCTACCCTTTCAGAGCAGAAAATGCGTTTTTTCTTATTGCGTAGTCGTTTTAGCGCTTGACTGAACCATGGCCATTGTCGGTTGGATGTGATGACTATGCGTGGTACATATTTTTCCTATAACCTTTTCTTTGAATAAAATCCAGTTAGTATTTACGGAGCGATCATAAAAGTTGTGCATGTACTCACCCAAAAAAGCAGAGAGATCATGATTAATAGCATCGAAGTCTGCACGCTTATAGTCCCGGATATATTTTGTGTGGTTGCTACTGTGAGGCACTGTGCAGGCGAAAGAGAAATGAAGCAGCAAGTGGTCGCTTAGCCCCGCTAAGTAGGATACGGAATGGAAACGATCAGGCGCAGTGGTGAGCACTAGATCTAAGATGTTGGATGTGGTAGACGTAATTCTTGTTGCCTGCGTTACGAGCTGGGTCAAGTTAAAATCGTTGCACAAATTCAAACACGCGTCGCCCATACCGGCGAAAGGATGGCATGCGGAATGCACGTTAGACCAAACTATATTGGGGAAGTTAAAGTCACCTAGTAAAAGGAGCGGACAATTCGGATACCGTACTGTTAACATGTAAATGACATCATGTAGCTCGTCAACAAAAGTGGATGAACAGGATGGTGGTCGATAGCAAACGCCCAATATCAACTTCTTAGTACATGTTTTTATTTCAACCAGAACAAGTTCTAAAGTGTTAGTAAAATGAATCGGAAAGGACAAAATCGCGTCCGAAACCGCGATAAGCACGCCTCCGCCACACCGAACACCTCTGTCACACCGGTAAATGTTGTAGTGTTTTTTGCAATCAAATAATCCACTATTATCAACCTGCGCAGACAACCACGTTTGAGTAAGACAGATTATGTCGGCGTCACAAGCGTCGACAGCAGAGCAAAGATCGTCACGTTTTGGAATTAGGCTTCGAATATTTGTGAAAAGAAAGGAAAGTTGGTTTGTCACCGGTAGCTTTGATCCACTTCTCCTTGCGCAGTGCTATTCAGTGGTGTGCGACGCTTGGGAATTAGGCGATTCGTGCGCGTCCGCTGAAATTTCGACTGATGGCTTAAAGGCTCCTGAGATTTCATGCACGCAGTCATCAGAAGGGCTGTAGGTGTAGCACTTCTTATTTACGTACAGTTTGTTAAGGCGAAGCTTAAAACTTGAGGATTGGGTTTTGCCGAATTCAGCCAGTTTCCTTCTAGCAAGGCGAGTAGCAGGCGAATAGACTTCACTAACGGCAACCTTTTCCCCCTTCAGCTTAGAACTGCTGAGAAGTATTTGCTGCTTGAGCTTGAAGGAAGAAAATTTGGCAATAATTGGCCGGCACTTATTGGAAGAATAGCCGCCAAGCCTGTGTGCTCTTTCGATTAGTATTTCAGAGTGTCTTATTTTCAACCTGGATGAAAGCAAATTCTTCAGTTTAACTTCTGACTGGGCCCAGGACTCTGACTGGGCATCAGGTAGCCCATAGAATAAGGGGTTGTCTCGCCGCTGCATGTCCTCGAGCTCGACTTGCTTAGCATGTAGTTGATCGTTTTCGCTGCTAGCATGGCTGATCGACTGGCGAAGGCGCTGTATCTCTTCCTCGACTTCCTCAAGTGGGCGTGTGAACAGCACTACCATGCAGTTCACTAATCCATTCTGCTTTGTCGTCCAGGTTACGGCATGGATGCACTTCAGCTTCGTACCGCTATCTTCAGCGATAAGTGACACCAGCCGGCTGTCCTGTCAACCCAACGAGACGGAACCAACATCCTGCCCGTGTGACAGTGACGTGTTTACGGTCATCCCTCTACCGAAGGAAGGATTCGGATTGACGGCAACATCGTCGACGGCTGCCTATATGAAGAGCTGGCGAAACCCCGGCGCCCTTAGTGGGCGTGTGAACAGCACTACCATGCAGTTCACTAATCCATTCTGCTTTGTTGTCCAGGTTACGGCATGGATGCACTTCAGCTTCGTACCGCTATCTTCAGCGATAAGTGACACCAGCCGGCTGTCCTGTCAACCCAACGAGACGGAACCAACATCCTGCCCGTGTGACAGTGACGTGTTTACGGTCATCCCTCTACCGAAGGAAGGATTCGAATTGACGGCAACATCATCGACGGCTGCCAAATGAAGAGCTGGCGAAACCCCGCCGCCCTTAGTGGGCGTGTGAACAGCACCACCATGCAGTTCACTAATCCATTCTGCTTTGTCATCCAGGTTAGTTCTGTTACATCTCTGTACGCTAAAAAGTCGAATAACGTTTGTTTGTTGCTGTTCCCACGCCCGGGAGTTTTGCTCTGTTTTTCATGAATGCTTTGACGCTGTAACTCAATTACTTATGCTCTCCGGTGATGTTGAGTTCAATCCCGGGCCTAACACTAGAGCCCAAGTGCCAAGCCCTCTTACTGATTCACAGGCTAAGAAGTTTAATGATATGTTCGCGATGTTACAAGCTGTAAACACGCGTACCGAAAAAATGGAAAGGGACCAAACGGATTTAATCAAATCTGTTGATGAGCTTAAAAAAAGCATGGTATCCTTTGACGTAACGTTTAACTTCAGCAGCCAACCTTGGCCAGTAGTACTGGTGTCGTACCCGGTCCAGAGTTTTTGAGTAACGCAAATGCCTAGATGTCGGTTCGTTGTGTCAGGCCAACAAGATGTCATCGCGGAGGGCTTGCGGTACTACTAGAAGATGAGATTTTTCGCCGCCACGGGTGTTGTTTTTATATAAGATGCCCTCTCGTAGACGAAACGTCGACAGTGCGTGCAAGATGTGGCGAGTGATGGACGCTGTGTTACCTTCCAAGTGATCGATGATGGGCCGTAATTCAGCGTCCGATCGCTGTTCGTCGGGCAGATCCGGCCCGCTGAGAGTTCCCAGGAAGACACTGTCGTCGTCGTCATCTGCGCTGTTGGACTCGATAGGAGCTCGTGATAGTGTGTCGGCATCTTCATGTCTCCGGCCGGATTTATACACAACCATGATGTCGAACTCCTGGAAGCGCAGACTCCATCGCGCTAGTCGGCCAGAAGGGTCTCGGAGGTTGGCCAACCGGCGTAAAGCATGGTGATCTGTCACGTCTTTAAATGGCCGCCCGTAGAGGCACGGCCTAAACTTTCTAGTGGCCCAAATGACGGCGAGGTATTGCTTCTCGGTGGTGGAATAGTTAGACTCGGTGCGGGACAAAGTGCGGATTGCGTAGGCTACAACTCGATCGACACCGTCTTGCTTTTGGACTAGGATAGCTCCGAGACCAATATTGCTGGCGTCAGCGCGTACCTCCGCATCAGCGTCGTCGTCGAAATGATCGAGCATGGGAGGAGACGACCATCGACGCTGGAGCTCGGAAAAGGCGGTCTGTTGTTCCTCAGCCCTGACGAAAGGTATGTCATCATGGATAAGGCGAAATAGTGGGTCTAGAAGCTTCGAAAAGTTTTCGATGAAGCGCCGATAATACGCGGACAAGCTCAAAAATCTTCGGAGACTTTTCTTGTCAGTTGGAGCTGGGAACGCAGCTACGGCAGCAACTTTTCTGGATCGGGCTTAACACCTACAGCACTCACAATGTGACGGAGAAACTCCAATTCTTCACAGCCGAAATGGCATTTATTTCTCTGGCTTGAGTGCCAGGTGAGCCGATCTAATGGCTTCGACCACGTTCCGGAGACGACGAAGATGCTCGCCGAAGCTTTCCGAAAATATCACATCATCAAGGTAGACGAGGCAGCTTTTCCATTCGAGATCAGCCAGGACGGTGTCCATAATTCTCTGAAACGTGGATGGAGCGGAACAGAGGCCGAAAGGGAGTGCTGGATCCTCTAGAGGCCGTCCGGAGTTGCAAAAGCCGTCTTTTCGCGGTCTCACTCATCTACTTCAATCTGTCAATAGCCACTCTTGAGGCCGAGCTTTCTCATCGGGCTCGATCTCGCGGGAGGCAGCAGCTACCCTCGGCAGTGAGGGGGCTGCCGGGTTTCACACCATAAAAAGGTTCCCGGCCCACATGGGGGCCAACGTACACCCCGATGTCCCCAACGCCAATGAGTTTGCCCATGACTGTGCACGAGGTTTCACTCACCGCGGCGGTCCCGGCGAATTCACGGGCGGGGATGCCGGCAGATACAGGGACCCGCTCCCCACTTTTCACGAGATCGTGACTCATTATCATCTCTCTCGGAGGGTCTTTCCACTTCCTCACCCAAAACTCACTCGTTCGCAGTCTTCGGCCTTCAGAATGCTCTAAACGGGGTCTTTCCCTTCGCGAGGCAGGTTTAGTAACTTCTCGCCCAACGTTGAACCGCATTGTCCGAACTGCGGAGAGGCTTACTGCTCACTAGCTCACATGCTCTGGCAATGTCCGGCGTTACGTGACACAGAGTTCAGCAAAGAAGAGGACTGGGAGGAAGGCCTGAGAAGCGGCGACCTTTCGGTTCAACTTCGGCCTGTCCAGAGAGCCTGCGAGAGGGCGGAGGGCCACAGTCTTCCTGTCCCTGCGCGGGAGCGGCCCGCAACTGCTACAGGATCCCCCTAGAAGGGGACGTCCAACTGCAGTTTCTAAGGGCCAAAATAAAGTTCTGTGCCTGCCTGCCTGCCTTGAGGCCGATGGAAAAGAAATACTTCGCGCGCCTCAACCTGTCCAGCGAATCATCAAAGCGAGGCGACAGGTACACGTCTTTCTTTGTGATGTTGTTGAGCTTCCTGTATTCGACACGAAACCGGAGCGTTCCATCTTTCTTTTTAACAAGGACCAGGGACTAGACCAGGGACTAGATGAAGGCTGTATGACTCCGTCTTGAAGCATTTTCCTCCACCTGCGTTTGAATCGCTTATCGTTCTGCCGGGGAAACGCGATAAGCATGTTGGCATATAGGCTGCGCGTCGCCATAGGCGATGATACGATGTCTCGTGATCGACGTTTGACGTATCTTCGAAGAACGTGCGAAGCAAGTGCGAAACTCCAGTAGCAGCTCGCGCAAGCCATGTTTGTTTTATTCGGGTAACGTTGGACTGATGTCGACATTGTGCAGAGGTGCCTCAGCAGTGTCGATTGCTTCGGAAGCAAAACACTCAGTGACCGGCTAGCGGGTCGGCGTAAGTGATGACGGTACCGGGGAAAAGGTGCCGATGCTCGTAGCTGAAGTTTGTGGCAAGGACCTCGCAGTGACCATCACGGAGGTTAACCAGGCTTATTGCTACACAAACGCCCTGAGAAAGAAGGGAGTGATTACTCTCCGCGACTGCTTCACCACGTTGTAATCCATCGTACACCACTTCATCTACGACACTTGCACGTGGTGGCAACGTGACAGCATGTCCAACGACACGAAAGGACGCTCGAGGGTGGACGATCTCGCTCGTCACGGCGGCCCTCCCTGTCGAGAAAGTTACGAGGCACTGTGGAATGCCGATGATAGCTCCACGTTCTCGAAGAAAGTCCATGCCGATGATTAGGTTCAGAGAACAGTGGCGTAGAATGCACAGGTTAGCAGCAAACGTAGATCCGCGAATATTTATTCTCGCCGCGCACAGGCCGAGCGGTGTGAGGATATGACCACCAGCTGTCCGAACTGGCATTCGATTCCAGAGCGTCGTTACTTTCCTCAGGATGGTGGCAAGCTTTTCACAGACTATCGACTAATCGGCTCCTATGTCAACCAGCGCAATAACATGGTGACCGTCAACTACCACAGGAATGTCCAAAGAAATCCTCTTTCCGTCGTCAGCAGCTGCAGTCGTCGTCGATATCGGCCTGTCGTCATTGTTCCGCGTATGTGTCGTTAGGGGTCCTTCAGCACGTCCTGAGTGAGCGGCCTCGCCCCCGAAGGTAGCTGCAGTTAGTTTTCCCGAAGAGGGCTGGGCGACCGTCCCTGCCCCACGCTTCAATAGGCACGTCCAGTTGGAGAAAACCACCGCGGTGATGGGGAAAGGGACTGATGTCGTAACGACGAGGATCCGCGCTGCCGAGAAACGTATTCCTCAATTTCAGGGGGCCTCCGGCCGAACCTAGGTCGGGGAGAGTTTGCTGGAAATCTTCGCCGTCCGAGCATGAGCACTCTCGGTATACATGACCTGCTTCGCCGCAGTGAAAAAAAAAGAGGCCGGCGGTTTGATGTCCGCCACACGTTTGCTTTCCTCGGGTTCGGCCGGCGGTCGGTGTAATACGGGGCCGCTTGAACGGACTGCAGCATAGGCGGGGGCACGGTGTGAAGCGGGCTGAAAGGCGGAACAGGCTGAACAGGCTGCATAGCAGGCTGCGTGATAGGTTGCGTGACGGGTTGCCTCAAAACTTGAGAATAAGTCATCCGCGGGAAGTCGGATTGAGCTTCTGGGTGAAAAGGTTGCTCTCTCAACGCATGCTGAACTTCTTCGCGGAAAACACTTCAAAAAGAGCTAACTGTAGGGGGCAAGGGTGACGTCAGCTTCTGCAGTTCTTTGCAGACAACGGAACGGATGAGTTCGCAGAGGAAATCGACTTGACCCCCGAGAGCTCCAAAGAACTCGGTCGATGAAGCAGCGCTCACTTGGCGTTCGTATGACGGTGCCCGTTGTCGAAGGGTTTTTTCGATAGTAACAGCCTCGGCGAGCAATTCAGTCACAGTCTTGGGCGGGCAGCGCACGAGATCGCCGAACAGTTGCTCTTTGAGCCCGCGCATGAGGCACCACCCTTTTTTTTTCTTCGGACGTGCTGGGATAGAGACGCGTCATGTCCTCGACATACATTACGAAACCCTCATTCGGCAGTTGTATGCGGGACTGGAGATCACGCTCAGCGCGCTCTCGGCGATCAGGGCTCGCATACCTCGCCAGAAGCCTGCGTTTGAATTCCCCCCATGATGTTAGCGCATCCGAACGGTTCTCATACCAAACACGTGCGCCATCATGGCGACTGAAATAGACGTTTTTCAGCTTGCCCACGTCGTCCCACTTGTTGTACTCGGAAACATGTTCATAGTGAGTCAGCCAATCTTCTATGTCCTCATGCACAGCGCCGTGAAATGGGTTCGGTGTGCACGCAGTGAGTACCGTGCAATGAATGGGCGTTGAGCCGTCCATATCGGTTGGGATGGTCGCAGCTGCCATTTTCTCAGGGAGTGGCCCGAACTCAGGTGCTTGCCCACGGATCTTTCTGCTGGAGCGGTGCACCGGTGTAACCACCAACATGGGGCTGGAGCTCCTATTGCTTGGAGGGGTTTGATGCATAGATTACCCAGCACCTCCACCAGTTTGACACGCACCAAAGCAAGAGCCGCTCAAAAGAACCTGACTGGGGCGTCGATAGCAAGAGAGAAAAAGCGTCGAGCGGGCGTAGACCTGGCGCGAAGTCTTCTTCTTCCTCAACTTCTTCTTTACCGCTTTTCTGGCAACGCGCTGGCTCATACACGAGGTGGCAATATTATGGCCTGCTTGGCGCACTGTTTTGGAGAAAACGACGTTTGTCAGGCTACAAGCCTTTTGCTTCTGCTCCATTTTCTGTCCTCTGTGCAGAAAGAAAGAATGGAAGAAAGAAAGAAACCATGTTATGGTTTAGAATGCCGTCCTTCGTTTGAAGTTAGTATCTCACAGTATGGCAATCTATTTTGCACTGTATTGCACATCTCAAAAGACGTCGCACATATCAAAACGCCTAAGCAGTTATATCGATTGGAATTTAACGACGGTCAATAAGCTCCGTTCAGTGTGCTCGCTCCTGCGGTACCGAGAAAAGCACGTCGGTATTCAAGAAGGAAGAGTTTTCAGATTTTCTCTCTCGGCAATACTTTTTCCCCTATACAGGCAAAAAGCAGTCAAAAATAAGAGATGAACAATCACCTGCGCGTACCGGAAGAGTTCGCCCGTCTAACTGCCTTAATTTGCTGTTTATTAGGCCAGCAATTTCCTCTCCCACATTACTTTCAGCGCAAGCTGAGCGAACTGAGGCTGGAGCAATTTCAACTTCCTAAAAGCTGAGCTCAGGATACTTATCGCGGCATACCAACTACTCTCGATCCTTTACCTGGAGTGCACTTATAATTGCTATCGAAATAAAAAGTCACTCTAAAATATAATAGCCTGGCCGATCCCGCGTAGCTAGAATCAGAGTTTCGTACTAAAATAGTAGAGGGAAATCTGGCTCTGCGATTTCGAAGCTGCCATGGGAATGACGGCTTAGCCGAGTCTTCGTGCCTACGGCTTCAAACATTCTGGTGGATTTGTTTATTCCTGTTTTTAAGCTTCACTGATGCGAGTGACAATACTACAATTTTTCATTATGCGACGAAGGCAGCGAGTGTCGCATGTACTAAAGTCGTTTCCAATGTTGAAGTGTCATGCAGTATCTTTCGTTGTTTTTTTGTTGGTTGGTGGCTGCACATATTATTTCGAGTGGTATTGTACCTAACCTTAGAAATATTTGCGCGGCGTTTCGCGAACCATATCGATGTGGTTTCGCCGTGTTTTTTCCCCTTTATTTTGTATCAGATGCGACAGAATCTGTAAGCGTGGTACCGCCGTCACGGCTAACATACATACTTTGTGACACAGCTGTTCGATCTTCATTTCCACTAACTATTAGTTCAACATCGATCAAACGCACCGAGCGGGCGCACATTTATCGTGCGTTGTAGACGCCCAGTGGCGATAGGCAGACGCGCTTACGGACGACGCTCAAAAATCAGCTCAGGTCTAAGTTCAGGTGCAGTTTCGGACGGATTTTAATGGCACGGCTGCTTAGCATCACGTTTTTGCACAAAACAAGCCACAGAACGATGGGCGATACTGCGCTTCTGCTACGGACTCGTGCGGCAGCTTGACCGATAGAGTTTGTAAAATGCAGCGGAGCACTTACACTGCGCTTTAACAAGCGAGGAAAAGCCCGTCTGTTACATCAAGAAGATGCCCCTGCCTTTCACATACTTGAAAACGTTAGCATGTCACTTACAAGAGGAAAAATGTTTACTTTAAATTCGAACACAAGTATATCTCGAACTTAAACCTTGGGTTGGTAAAATCGATGAACGATTAATTGATTAAACCTACACCGTTAATCGATTAATCATCATCGATTTCTCTCTTTCTAATAAAAGAATTAAGCAATTCAAATTCTTCGATTAATCGATTACGGCACCCCCCTCCCACCCCAACATTACTTCTTGACCGGAGACGCAGATGTCGAGCACATGTTTCTCTGCAAGTATTAGGAGTCCGGAGCCGCTGGCGGCCATACACAATAGAGATACAAATGAACTCGACACGATCTGCGTCGCCTACCCCGTTTTATTTAACCCCTACATTTTAATTGCTTCTTGTGTAAGCGCCACAATATAATATGCCCTGCTTATTTCTTGACTGGTTCAGTTCTTATTGCCTTGTATTTTACTCCTTCGCAAATTAAGCATTATTTGTCACCAATCAAAGAAAGAGAGATAATCTATTGGGAGGTAAAGATGGTGCCCCGATCTAGTACACCCGGTTTTGTACTCTACATTGGGGACAACGCAACAGGGGAAAAAAGGATGAAAAGCATAATGATGGGGATAAGAATGAGTGATCCGTGTACACATAATAAGACATGACTGCTTGCGCAAAAGGGACATGGGCGCTAGTAATCATATTTGATTACGCCTGATACCAGCTAGCCCAACTGTCTGTCTTTACGCCTATATAACCTTTGATAACAGTAATGCTAGGTTTTCTGCAGTGCAGTTAGCCCAACTTATGGCATCTATTCAATTCTGCAAAACAGCGTGCTATATTGCGGAAAACGTCAATTCCGTTCTCTTGACAAAAACTAAAATTATAGTCAAACCACGGCACGTGTAACTGGGACCTCACTTGCACTTGAAACGACAGTGGCCGCCATTATTTTGGCGAATATGCTGTGCAGGGAAACGCACTCGAGGATCATGGAAAAGTTCTAATAATCGCATAATGGAAAGAAGACACTTTAGCTACATTCAATGCCAATAGTCGCGTTTCACAATCAGCAACTTTGCGGAATGGTATACCGAACGTCTAGTATCCAGTCCATTCCTACTGAATAAAAATTACCTTGTAGCATTTGGTAATTCTTTATGTTCGCCTATTTCGGGTGAAATACAGCTTTCATCTATTGCTTGCACTCCCATGTCAGCCAGCCTAGAGGCCGCCGTCTATTGCTGCGGCACGAACGGAGGACAGTCGCGATTTGCTATGTTTTTTATTCTCCGACACATTAGACAGCGCTCACAGTGCGAACTGTACGCGCGATTGGAAAGGTGCTTGTAGCGCCGAGTTAAGTCGCCGACCAGGTGCAACCTGTGCGGTATATACTGGCACAGCTGCCGTTTATTCTAGCCGGGAGTAAAAACTGGTGTCGCTGTATTTCCCTCAGGTGCCTGCACTGGTGGCCGATTTGAGACCAGTGATTGTTGGGCAATCTCGCGTGGGTACCTCAAGGAAGAGATCACGTCTTTTCGTGGTTATAGTAATATAGAGGGTTCCCACAATATCAAACAGACAAACCGATTAATGTTGCCGTCCCTACAAGAGCGAGCGCCTTTAATTTTCCTTTCCTCTTCGTCTCTCTTTTTTTATCTTGCTCGAAATTTCCTCACCCTCGAACACACCATGTTTCCGGTGCGACTTTTCAAGCAGTGTGGTCGCCGAAAGCGCCTCCGATTTCGGTTCGCTCTAGTAGGCTGACTTCGAGGAAACACGTCCTGCTGCGGAATCGTCCGTGGATAATGGCCACCCACGGAATCTTCGATCCTTCACGACATGCACAGACGACGGTCTCCCTGTGTTCAGTGGCGAAATTGTGAGTTTTCACGCAGCCCCTAATGCGCACATGCGATCTGTAGCGCGTCGGACAAATACTTGTGACGATGTGAAACACAAGCAATGCTTCTGAAACAACAAGGTATC